>JAHWXV010376956.1:0-13463 GCA_024586415.1 Phrixothrix hirtus | reverse complement strand
CGGATAAGGGTGAAGAACTTAGCTAAATAAAATTTGAACATAAGTGTTATTTAAAAATGCTCCTAAATGCAACAAACCTTTATTGTTGACTGTTAAAAATATTATATACATAATTTAAATAAATCTGTACATAATTTCTGACATGCATTAATATTTGATTAGTAAATAAATGATGTTACATTCGTATTGTGTTAATTATTACAAAAAAGTGTTAGTAAAATATTCCAGTTAACGCTAAAAATCAATTTGTA
The DNA here is from genome assembly GCA_024586415.1 of Phrixothrix hirtus. Taxonomy (NCBI): domain Eukaryota; kingdom Metazoa; phylum Arthropoda; class Insecta; order Coleoptera; family Phengodidae; genus Phrixothrix; species Phrixothrix hirtus. Next base: position 13,212 of record JAHWXV010376956.1, on the reverse strand, counting down.
CAAATACATGAAATATACAGTATAATTTACATATTTTAGAACATTAAATTGAAACGATCTGGCCAGAATCAAATATTTAAGGTAACCTTCGTAATTAAAGGATTGTATTTAAAATAGTATACTGTATAAATATTGATTTGCAACTTTATGAGCGAATGCACAATTTCCCCTTTATTTAAATCCAAACCTCTCCTGTTCTTTAAGAACCCCTGTACATACCCCCATTCCGTTTTATTTAGTTAATTAATTAGTTTTAGCTAATTCGACTATCATATTCATTCCAAACGTTTCGGACTTGATACATATAACGTACACCTTGCCTGCTGTATCAACTTCTGAACCATTGTACTTCTGAAAACTACCTGAGGCATTTATATATCGACTTCATACCATCAAAATGGTGTGTATAAGACCTAGTAAAGATCATTCTATTTGTGGTCGTTACAGACTTTAGCGTTAGCAGCATTTATCACGCACGGAAATTAACGGAAACTCCAAGTACAACATGTAGTAAATAATCAGGAGAAGAAATTTATAGCATGTCATCCTCTAAAGCACATTTTCGGTTTAACAGAGATGTATAAACGTCCGACTATTGTCGTGCAACAGAAAATGATTTTAATTCGATCATGATCACATTTAAAATCTTACTAGAGTACAACTACAAATTGTTATATTACATTAACGAACAATTGTTGAAAAATCGTTCATATAACTCTAAATGAACAATCAAAAGTTAAACTGCTCAAATACTCAAATAGCTTATTATAAATTTATTTACTTCAAGCCCTTCAGACAATGGGAACTGTACGAGTTACCTGCGTGAAGAAAACTAGAAACGATATTTAGCCTATAAAAGCTTCAATTGGATTTCAAAGACTGCGATAGGTTCTAGTTGGTTTCCAAAAGAATCGAAAGTCGAATAAGAGTAAAGATGCATCTAAGTTTCAACACCTTAACATTACAAATGCGATTTAACTTTAGTGAAGACGAATATTCACAAGTCTATCTCAATTATTTGAATTTTCAAGCTTACTATTATTATAAGGAAATTATACTCGATGTAAACAGGTCCTATCTTTGAAATTGATTGATCTAAGCAAAATGATACGTTGAAGAATGCAACTATCGACATTTAGATAGTACTATGATTCTTTTGGAAGGATAGTGTCTCTAATGACAGAATACAGGTATCTATAAGAATAGAGTCTACTTTCGGGTGATGGCGACACATATTTTAGTGTATACGAAGGTTCCGGCTTTTATAATATTCGTTATAGCTAGGTTACATTGTACAAATACCGTGTAGTGCATCAAAAAAGTTTTGTAAATTTGGAAATGGACGAACTCACAGAAGTTGCAATAGATGAGTAAGTATATTTATTCAACTATTTATCATTATAATAATACAGACACAAAAATTAATTGTTGATATTACATTGTTATCATTATTAATCAGTTTTGATGTATAAAATCATTATAAAATATGTAACCCTTCATTTTTCCTTATTTCGCTTTTTCAGAAAAAAGCGAACGTAATTAGAAGTAACGGAATTGCTTAAAAGTGTTGATGCCGAAATACCCCAACAACGCTTAAATGTAACGAGTTTACCTCCATAAAATGCCAATGATGATACAACCGATGAAGATTCCGGCCCTGAAGATAACCCTCATATGGATAATGTACCTATCAGACAAATAAATTCAGATGCTATTATAAGCTGCGGTCAAATAGCAACAGATGAAATTTCTGATGAGAAGGTAGTGCCATCTACATCTATTGCAAGGCCATAGTCGCTCGAAAAACCTTCACGCAAACGCTGTCTTCGATCAGTATCTCCTTCTTTACAAGAAACCAAGCAAAAACTATTGAAAAAGAAACCTATAGCGCGAAAATTGAAGTGGACCGAAAGTGAATTACTTAAATCAGTAGTACAATGGCCTTTAATGAACCCATGTTTTTCTGAAAAGGTACATCTCTGCTGGATTACTTTCAACTTTTTATTAATGAAGACGTTTTAGGTATGATGGTTACCTTCACCAACCAATATGCAGCCAAAAGAAACCTATTGGGCAATTGTAGCGATAATGAGATGTTAGTTTTATTGCTATACTACTTCCAAGCGGATATGTATCAGTTCACCGTAAAATTACATATTGACAAGCGGAACGTGATTCTTACAATCAATTAGCATTACAAGCTATATCACGAGACAGGTTTCAGTTTATAATGTCAAATTTACATGTACGCAACAATGATAATTTAAACAAGTCAGATAGTTTTGGAAAAATTCGTCCGCTGCTAAATATGTTGAATTCACGTTTTCAGAATTTTGCACCACACGAACAATATCATTTTGTTGAAGAATCCATGGTGCCATATTTTAGACTACATGGTGCCAAACAGTTTATAAAAGGTATGTGGCATTTCACAGAATGTTTTGTCTTTTTCAACTAATCCATTTTTCAGGAAAACCAATGAAATATGGATTTAGATTTTGGCGTGGTGGAACGTCTGCTGGGTACATGATTTGGCTAGAGCCTTGCCAAGGAGCAAACACTTGTTCTAAGAAATATTCAGACAAAGGATTGGGCTATTCAATCGTCATGTCTTATTTGATATACCGAAACAAGATATTCCATATAGATTGTTTTTTGATAATTTATTTACGGGAATAACTTCCTTTAAAAATTAGGAATATTAAAGCGTCAGGTACCATTCGCAACAACAGTATCGACAAAAACTATCCGATTACTGAGCCAACAAAAATAAAGAAAACAGCTAGCGGCACACGGGAATGCACAACTAATCATAATATTGATGAATACCTGTTTATTTATTGAATGTTTTGGAATGAGCTCAAATTTCAAAACGAATGCAACTGATACTTCTAAATACTTTTCTACAGGAGTTTCCATTATTAGATGGAATGACAACAATATTGTTTCAATTGCAATAAATTTATATCAAGTCTAACCATTGAGAAACGTGAGCCGATTTTTTAGAGAAGCCCGTTAAAAGATTATGATCCAACAACAACAGGCTCTAAATATGTGCAACCTCAAGATGGGAGGAATTGACAGGGCTGATCAAAATATTTCATTATATCGCGTAACTATTCGTGGAAAGAAGTGGTGTTTTCCACTTATTGCTCATGTAATTGACGTTTCTGGGAATAATGCGTGGCAATTGTATCAAAGGATGGAAGACCAAATGGATCACTTGGCATTTAGGCGGCAGGTGGCATTAACTATTTTGGAATCTAACCAACGTATTGTATCGCAGAGAGGACGTCCCAGCAAAGCAAACAAAACAGAGTCTCTGCATGATGGGATAGATCATCAAATATGCAGTTTACCAATGACTGAGAGAACCGGAAAAGAGCAACAATTGTGATGCAAGGATTGCAATAAGAAGTGCGATACTAAGTGTGTAAAATGCCACATAGCTTTGGATGTAGACTGCTTTATCAATTATCATAAAAAATAATGTTTTTATAAAAATAAATTTTTGTACTTTATAAATGGTCTGAAGGAATATTTTTGTAACATTTGATAATTTAGATGCTATATTATTCTACTCTCCTTCTGGAAGGAGAGCCTGTTTTTAGCCTTATATGTATATAACAAATTTAAACATAGTAATTTTGTATTCAAAGTGACCCTATAATTACAATTTTAATAAATATTTATAAAGACTGCCGAAAACAAAATTCAGAACTATCTGGGTTATATTAGAAATGGAATCTTCAACTCTTTGAAGATGGTTCAATGACTTATTGCTTAATAATCCATGACAACATTATGCAGTACAGCACCCTAACAAACAAGATCCTATTATCATATATTAAGTTTATTTTCAATTATTTATTCAAATTAAATAGCGATATACCTATATCCGTAAGCATTAGAATACAATATCATGATAAATTATTCAGTTTGACTTTATGTATTAGTATTTAAGTTTAAAAAATAAAATTTGAAATTATTACAACTGTTTTTGCTACCGTGTGCAATTCACTGCCTATTTTATCTGTGGATCTGTTATTAAAGATTGAAATGAAAATTTTTAAGCAAAAGGAATCTTTACCAATTTTGAATTTAGATATGGAGGATGAAGATGCTAATAGGAATAAGTTTAAGAAACACCGTGAATTATTAAGTCACAACAAGAAGTTTAATAATAGGACCGAGTAATAGAGGAATAACGAATCCAAAATTTAATTTACTGCTTAATGAGAACGTCTAAAATTTGAAAATGTTTATGTGTTCCCAAAATCCCTAGGTCAGCCGAAATATCAGTTGCCAGAGTAAGTTCTGAAACCAATTAGAGGGATAAACTATTACACGTTCAATGAAAATGCTAACATAATACCACCGTGGGAAGCAAAACCAAATTCTATATTATTATTTCATGACGTAGTTTGTGATCGACAGCATAACATTAAGGCTTACTGTAGTAAGGTCGTCATAATGTAGTTGACTGTTTCTATCATAGTCAAACTTATGCATCAGTTCCTAAGCATTCAATTCGTGATAATGTGAACCTGCTAGCCCTGTTTAAGCAAGATGATCTTAATTTAAAACATATTTATGAAGACCATGTGGGTACAGTTACGCCATTTCAAACCTTTTGAGGAATATGTTCTAAGTACTGACAAGTATAGGTTTCTTTCAATACATAAAGCTTTTAATTTAAATGAAGGTAGATATAGGAAAGATTTTGAGCCATATACATGCGTAAGTCAGTAAAAAATTAAAGTAATATATGTAAATACTCCAGTCGGGACGGAAGGGGGTCAACAGGGTGAACTGTAATAACAGTAATACCTGTAATAACAGTAACAAAGAATACTACAGCTAGTGTACAAAAAACTATTCTAAAACAGCGACTAATTCAAGCACAAGCGGCTGTTAAGCATAAATATAAAACTTTACAAAAAATAAATTGATGGGGTAAAAGTTAACAGAACGAAAATGTAATACTATAATAAAACCTCTTCACATAATTACATCTTAACCTGAATAGAAGTCTACAATATCAAATAAACGAGATATTAGAACTAATAAATTAGTTAGTGAAAACAAATAGAATGAACATTTAGATATGAATAATATAACAAAGACAATAATCGGTATTCTAGACAGGAATCAAAAATAAATTCATGTTCAAGTTTAAACGGTTTTCTAAAAAATGTTACTACTCCATAAACAACTTTAACTACTAACATTGATATTATTAATTTACCTTCACCAAAAATTCAATGAGCACAAATTTTAAAAATATTCGACCACAATGTTCGTCTTTCATTTTGCCTAACATTTTCTTATTAATTAACTGAATACCATATAGATTATCAACGGCATAATTAGATGTATATAAATTTTCTTTAATGAAATTTTAATGCGTAAACCAGAGAATCCTGTCTACATAGCATAAGGAGGCTTTCTGAAGGGAAATACTTTTAATATAAGATTATAATAATAATCATATATAATAGTTTTAGATAAGTCTAAAATTTACGCTCCAATATAAAAAGGACAATTAAAGCGTATTTCATTTCTATTTAATTCAATTGGTACCACATTTTCATCAATAATTGAATAATAACAATATGTAGGTAATGAAACATAATAAGCTACTCCGTATCTCCCGTTCCAGTTTGTCATCAATTTCAAATCTCTGTATTTACTACAGACTCCATTGTTTATCTACATACCGAATTTATCATCAGTTTACAATGATATTGTTCAAAGACGTTAGTTTCAGAGGCTCTTAAGGTTGTATTTAAATCAATATATTTCTTAAGCAAAAGCGATTGTTCAAATTTGACGGCTCGATATATTTTAATTAACTTTAAACCAGCTTCCAGAACTTGTTTCAAGTTAACATAATGAATGATATATTTATCTATAGGATAAAGTGCTAAAAGCAGCTTTGTATACTTTCCTCCCATGTGGTTATTGACGATGCTCGCAACAATATGGAAGTTGATTATGTAATAGCTGCAATTATTACGGATATTGCAATTCCACTTCAAACATGTAGTCTATATATCACGATCATTCGGAATATTCCTAATGTTTATGTTAGCAATTTCATCTTGAGTAAGACGTTTAAAACTTCCAACAGGTAGAGCATAACATAAATTAATATTTAAATAATCTAAAAAATGATCGGCTTTGCAAGATCAATCTCTTTTAATTGTATGCTTCACTGTATCTCTTTACACGTTCACTAATACCGACTGTAATTGTCTTTTAAAAAAATAATATCGTGTAAATATCATTTAATAAATCTGGTTTAACTTTTGGGTTACCTGAGAGCAGCATCACACGAAAAAGATGGAATAGTTAAATAACAGGAAGGATCTAAACCATAACGATTATTAGATATATCTCTAAAATTTTCAAAAATTGAAACTAATATCATTACATCACATTTTAAATTCTTGTCATATACAACGTGCATGTTGAGTCATTTTCGGATATGTGAGCCTGTTTTAAGCTACTATAAAACGCGTCTCTATGCGGTAGAGTTGTTTCATTAAATTTCCAAATTTGCAACTATCTAAAAAATCATATGAATAAATACCCTTCTGAAGAATCAATTGAATTTAATCGTTGTTGTATAAGTTTATTGTAGTGAATTTATGCCTTAAAATCGAAATCTTGTCATATGTTAAACAGGAAGCTAGTTTCTCTGAACTGATATTTAAAAAACTAAATGAATCTATAAATCTGAATTTAATATTTGTACCTTTTTGCATCCATTTTGTATAAGATATATAATTCTCCTTCGTTTTGGGGAAGAGATATATTGCCTGCAATATGTTTAGCTAGAATTTTGATTAATAAGTGACTATTGCAACCTGATAAATTATGAAATACTACAAGTATGTTCTTTTTATTCTATAATTCAAATTGTTTGAGCTATGTGCCGCACCTCTATATTCGCCCATAAAATAACAATGGTCTCTCACTCTTTCTTCTACAAGTTTGAAAATTTCTTCACAAATATGACAAACCGGTGCTAAATGAAATTCTGCCTTTTGAATAAACTTTAAATGTTTCAGTGGTGTTGCTTGATCGAAATAGGGAGCTACTTCGTTTGAAATTCTAATTAATTCCTCAGTGAACCATTCCGAAGCATCTGCGCCATGATGAAATTTCTAATAATTTAAAAGCTCAGGTTTACGTTTATTATAAATATAGTATCAAATACTACAGATTTAATGACGCTAAAGTTCCTTCAGTTTACTTGAATTAGATTCTAAGAAATTCTAGCAGAAGTCCTTTTAACTAAACACTCAAAATCCGCATGAAACACGAATGGCGTAATCAATTTATTCTGAAAGTTACGAAACTGAATTTTTTCATCGCTTTTTGGTAATATAATTCTACAGTTAACATTTAAGCTATTACAGATTGGATTACGTGAATCAAGTTTTTCTTTATTCTTATAGTAACACAAACAACGTTCACAAATATAAATTTTTGCAAATACACTAGTCGCTTGACTTTGTACAAGTCGACTACAAATTTTTTATATGACAATGATGATATTTTGTAACTGCAGATTAAAGTCTTTTTGTTAGTAAGCCTTTCCTGAAGTAATTGAGACTCTTCCTCCTCATTATTCTTGTCTGAGTTATAGCTTGTATTCTCTTGTTCAACGTTGACATACTCCTTAGTAATTAACAATAAATTTATATGATAAATCTTACTTACGTCAGTTATATATAGAGGTACAACATTATATTGATTCTTATTCCGTGACGAACAGTATACATCTAGAGAAATTGTAGGATTTATATTAAAAAATATTTAAATTGTGTAGAATTCACGTCTATAGCGAAAATTAAGTCTTGAAAATTTAATACTGTTTTATAATGAGGACGATGTGAAGCAGTATTACAATCTGTTTCTGGCAAGAAGGCCAAAACTATAACCCAATCGAAACAACAATTATCTCGATTTCTTATATTTACACATTCCTTTTTAAGTTTAATCTCACAAGGAAGATCTTAAACAAATTCTCCGTTGAGATGTGCGAATAATGTCATCTGTACGTTGATTTATATTGTATGATGTTTAGTTGAATATATGGAAGGGCACTAAATGGCTAAGAAATATAATAAGCTTAAAAAAAAGCGTTGTAGCCGATTTTGAGGATATGGCGAAATGCTCAAATATGCCAAGCACAAACTAGACCTTCTGGTTATCCAATTTTAAACAAACAGTTACGTTAACGTTGTGCATGGCTGAAAATTTATATAAAAACTTTGATTACCTGTGACTTTTGTTTTTAGAGAAATCCTGTTCATAGGTACGCGAATACAGACATACAGACATGCAGACATACAGGCACTCCAACAGGCGTACGCACACGCGCTCACGTAAGCACAAGTGCACGAGCATCCGTTCGCGCAGGTGCACGCACATCCACAGACGCACGCCCACCCTTCCACCAGCATACTAAAAGTAAATGCGATCAGGTGCAAGGCGAATTTGAAAGGTGGGTAATCGCCACTGGAATTTTGCGTAATCGGCATAATTTCCTAAGTGGAAGAAAATAATGCCGTGATGCTGTTTAATGTACTAAAATAAGTCATTTTTCACTAAATTGAATAGCTTCATAATATTTTTTATTCACAAGTATGCATTTTTCTCCTCTTGTTGCTTTAGTTACCGATTAATAATAATGATTTCATGATTACATTATATTACCGACAATCATACATTCGCTTGCATAAAGATTTGTTGTGACGAATGTCGAATATATGACATTATTACCTATTCAAAGATTCAAATTTAAATATATAAAATTATTAGAAATAGCTAATAATAATAGAATTCAGTATTATGTCAAAGTTCGTAAACAATGAAAAATAAATATTAATCAAATCAATAATTAGTTGTCAAAAATCCTACAACTTAAAAGCATTCCAGAAAATAAATTGTAAGTATAGATAAATAAGCGCGAAATTCTTATGAAAGATAACAGGAAAATATTTCCTGGAATGACAGACGAACATGTAATAAACCCTTTAAATTGTAAATATTTCTATTTAAGCTAGCCATAGACATCTAGTGGTGGAAATATGGTATGCTAGTTAAAACGAATTACACTCTGTAAATAGTTAGAATTAATTATTAATAGATGGCATAGGATGTTTTAAACTGTTGAAAATATTTAAAGAGTTGGAATATTTGTTATCTAATTAACTACAATTTGATAAGAATGCACTATAAAAGAGGGTGTTTTGTTAGAAAATAACAGAGAACTTATACTTCTCTACCAAATTACACGAATTACCTGTAATTATATCATGTTACATGAGGGACTTTAAATTCGGATTGCACATGTTGTATATTCCTTCTTAAAACCCCTTGCCTATGCTTTTATAATTTATGAACTCCTTTCCGATATTATAACGGCTTAGCTTATCAAGTAAAGGTTACCATGCTTTAGGACCACTATTCAACGCCTGATAACCTTACATGTCCATATTTTCCTTTATGAAGAGCGTGTCGATCTTTATGGACCCCAATTCGAAAGATCTACTACTCTGGCAGTTTGTCAATTTATTTCATATGTTTCTAAGGACCCCCATCTGAGAAAGATATAAATAAATGTAGCCCTAGATCCTCAAGATATCACCACAGTTTAAGGAGTGTTTTATTCGAGGCCGATATGATACCAATCCCTCCATGAGCCTCTAAAAATAAAGATAATTCAAGACATATTGAATTCCTATATAATAACCTACATGCTTTCCATTACGCAAAGATACACATACCTGACACAAAGCACCCTGCATGGTTAAAATTGCACGATTAAGTATAGAATTAGATAACGAATGCGTGCCTGATAGGTCTGAGTTTGTAAATAGAATTTGTAAAGAATACGAATTTCGATGCTTGTAAAATAAATGTTTAAAAAAAACCATTTGAATATAACTGAATCAATAATTGTACATATGTAAATAAATAGAAGACAAACAATAGCGTAAGCATAATGCACAAAATAAATTAGAACGAGAGAAATTTAATTACTCCCGTAGTTAAACATAGCATCTACGAAAATAGCTAATATGCACCCAGATCCTAATTAATAGGTAAAATCATATCTACACCCCCGAAACCAATTAAAGCCACTAAGAGCCTGCGATCTGAAACTCTAAAGCTGAGCGAAGACCATTTAAGGGCCGATCGACTAGAAATAGTTAATCGAGGTAAATATTTATTGTTACGAACAAGTAAATGTCGTGACATTGTAACCATCAAGGTATTAATTCATCTCAAAATATTTGATTTCATTGTAATTTATTTAAGATTTTGCTTTCGATAAGTATGATAAGTTAATAATAATGGAAATTCATTACTAAAATAATCTGATCACGCTTGTATATCTTAGATTTAGACAACATCGTTATGTGAAATAGCATAATGATTATATATACTAAACTTCACATCTAAAGTGCTTATTAACTAGCTAAAATTATTAAACGAACGATTATATTATCTGAAAGAATAATATTCCTCTTCAACAGCTCTGTTTACTTTTATCAGATATTCCATTTATAGCACTTAGTATTTCCTTCATTTTGTAATAGCATTAAACGAAGATTGTTCAAAGAAGGAAGCGATAATCTGATGTTTAAAATATTCGACTGCCCTTTCAAGTTGTTGTGTTTTACTCAGTTCTTTCTAACAAAGACGAATGTACTGGGTTCGACGTTTAATTTATTTTTCTGTCTAAAATATGTCATCTCATCCGTAATATCTTGTATATCACTGATGAAACAGTTTCCTGGGGGATATTATTTAAGCATCAATCCCTGGGTTGCCATTACGTAAAATCTAAACGCTTCAGAGATACCTGACTTAATAAAATGTCTATAATTATATTTATTAGCCTATTAAGTAAAAAATAACTAATTCTTAATTACGAAACCAGTTAAGTAACCTAATTTTAATTTTAGTTCTCCTTATATCTTATGCGTAGATAATGCTTTAACCGTACACATTTTCTTTTATTTTACCAGCCAGAAACTTAGTTTGTAACTAAAAAGAATGCTAAAATCTCAAAGAAAGCCTTGCTTTGTGGTTACGGTACATATTTGCTAAATCGCTCACCAGAAACTAGACACAAAGTTTATTGAAAATCAACATTCCTCTTATACGTTACCACCGCTTTTGATGTCTAATTCTCTTACGTGATGAAGTAAAGACAAAGTTTCCTACCGGACAAAATTTATTTATAAAAGATTTTAAAATAAACAATAAAGCAACGTCTTACGATGGCTAAATGTAAAAATGCGCATGTGCGTATGCAATAGACAATAACAATTACTGCTTAGTCCTTAGAGGTATAAGATTATTTATGAGAATTTTAAAGTAGTCTGCTTTCATACTATAGCCATAACAAATGAGAGCTGTATGTCAAAATACTACATAGTGCACTGATTCAAAAATAAATGAACCACTTAGTTTCTTTTTGTTATTAATTGCTTTCAAAGATCGAAGATAATATTAACAGTTTATATAAAAATTACAGATTTCATATACATAAAATAAAACAATTCTAAGGCAAGCATTATATTAATGGAATTTCCTTGCATTTCTAAAATCCATCTAGAATGACGGGAAATTTTCCAGAGGTCATGTCTTATTCGAGGGGCACTATTTATATTGTGTGCCTTGGCAACACTCCGCGTTTATGACTCCATCTAACATTTATAATGAAAAGTTTGACATCCTTTAACATAACTTTATTCAGAATATTATGATATTTGAGCGTGATTAGTGGTGTTTATGGTAACTTGAAGATTGTGCCCCTGGGTAAACATGGAATTAAATTGTGCGATGTTTTGTTACGACTTTCAAGGTGTATTATCTAGACAAGGGTACGTCGATCATCTTACTTCCACTTTTGGCGATGAAGCACCATCCTTTGCCACTGTGAAACGCTCGCACGAGTTTAACCTTCTTCCCCATGACGTGGCACCCTGGTACAATTGTAAACTTCAAGTAATAAATTTTCAATCGCTTGCTTATGATTTTTAACTGAAACTCAGTGACATCTTCAAGCTGGCTTAAATAAATCAGTTACATAGAAAAAGTAGTAACAATAGCGACATTTAAATAATTATAAGTGTTCAAGTTTCTTTACACTATTCTCCACACGATTTCTGTATGAAATTTAGGTACTCATACAAAAACATATCAAAGCTGGTGTCAAAATTCTATTATAAAGTCTATAAATATAAATTCGCAGAAATATTAATAATTTTATGGATTACAATTATGAAATTTAGAATTGGTTTCTGTATGTTCATTAAAAATTGGATGTTTACATACACTGCATGATTTTTTAATTTTCATTTGCCTTTTTGTTGACACTCTACAGATGTAGTATCATCCGGTGATTGCACTACGACCGGAAGAATCCCTTGACCGATGTTTTTCAACTTCATCGACTACACTCAAAATGGGTTTTCCCAGCATACATTCAATTCTAGACTTCATATTGAACTTTTGGCTAATTCTGGAATTTTCTAAGCATCTTTCAATAGCAGGAATTACTATCTGCTTGCCTAAATTCTGAAAAAAGGTTCGCCGGCGTTCGTTCTTTTTTGCTAAAGCTGGATTGGTTTTGTTATGAATAATAAAGACCGCCAGGTCAGCTATATCAATGCTTTAGAACATAAAAACAGACCACCAACGAGTTTTCGTTTAGTAGAATAATGGGAAAGCATTTTGTCCATATTATCGACGCCTCCTTTACTAAATTATAATACTATACTCTTTCGGGCTTATTCTTTGCACCACTTACGTCTTTTGTATAATGTATAGTTGATAACAATATCACCGATTTTTGGGCTTTGTCATATAAGATACCATGGTAATTTTGTCATCACTGAACCCAAAAATCAAAGAAAACCTTTTTCTTGTGTTATGTGCCAACATCTGGGGTGGAATATATGCTTAATTGCATTTTAGTGTACCAAAACAATAAACGTGCCAATGGAAGACTGGCGAAGACGTTGCCCATTGCTATATTGCGACCAGTGTTTCTATATCTATAACATAGATCCTTTACTATCCGTTCTTCTTGATTTCTTTCCCGAACTTCGGCTAATTTTCCAATATATATATATATATATATATATATATATATATATATATATATATATATATATATAT
>JAHWXV010376896.1:0-14081 GCA_024586415.1 Phrixothrix hirtus | reverse complement strand
TTCCACTTGCGCACTAACGATTTCCGGTAATATTTTCTGCCAGATTAATTTACACTTCACAATTTAGCGCGCGTTTCGATTTTTATCTTACATATAAAAACAATTACGTATTCCTAAATTACATAGTCAAAACGGTGATTTGATGGAACACCAGAATTTTTTTTTGTCTTACACTTACAACTATCAAAGGCGTTTCAATTTCATATACACTTACATTTAAATACTCTTTGACAAACAACGAGATGTTACAAACTGCCTTATAACATTTATAGTTTATTAACAGAGGCTTTCAAACAATTTTATAGCATTACTTTAAAAACGTTTTTCAAGGAAATTACCAGGAATTTTTCAAAAAGAATGATTTTCTCTTAATTTTTCGGTGGATTTTAAAATCACCCTATATATACCGGGTGTGAACAAAAAAGGTTTACATATTTAAAGGGAATATATTAGGACCGAAAACAAGTAAAAAAAACGTAATGAACATTGGTCCGCTAATCAACCGTTTTCAAGATAAGAGCGACATTCGTTTTTGAAAATAAAGAAAGCCATAACTTTCATTATCAGTTTAGTACTATGCATACACATGTTTTGCTAAAACGTTTAACAGTTCCTACATACCTTAACTTTCCGGTAAAAACTTTCGCTGAACTTTTGAAAAATATCCCGCTAGATCAGAGATGGGGTGTTGGTTTATGTATTTTACGCTTTATGTAAAGGAACACTTGTACCAAACATTTCTACTTTCACTTTTCACTTTTTCTAATTGATATTGGAGCACCAGGGCCTTCAGGACCCCTAACCTCCGTCGGTGTGTGCCGTGATGTAGTGTTTTGTTCATTTTTCGCCCTCCTGTAGGCGTGCCTCTTTACGGTTCAGCCCCCAACACCACCATGATGTCCGGAAGCCGGGCCAGAATTAAAGTGACGCCTTCTCCCAAGGTGGACGCGTCTTTGGCTGCCCCTAATGCTATGGCGACAGCTCTTGTTAGGTTCGCCATGTTTAGCCATGGCGGTAGATTTGTAGGGGTTGGCGTTGTTGTTTTTGTGTTGTTTCTTCTACAGAAGGGCCTCTAATCGTTTCTGCGTATGAGCCGCGTTTTGTGGCCGATCTTGTTTCTATTGGCACTTTTTGGGTGGGGAATTTCGGACATCCCCGGTAGTTTGCGGTATGTTCACCGCCGCAGTTTGCGCAAACCGCGGATGTTACGCGCATTTTGGTGTAATCGCTGGTGTGATGCATCCTCGCGCACTTCACATACTTTGCTTCTGCTTTGCAGCACCACTGGGAGTGCCCGAATTTCTGGCAGCGGTGGCATTGAATAATACCCCGTCTTTCGTGTCTCGGAATCTCTATTTTAACCCGCAGGTACAACACTTCCTCCAGGTTGAAAATTTCCTTTCCGGAAGGATTTTCTCAAATTTTACTAAGTTCAGTGGGAGTGGAGTCTTGTTTCTTCTACTTCACATTCGCTTTACGCTGTGAACAGGGAAGCCTTTAGCTGTCAGGTCATCCATTGTTTCATTGTCTGGTATGGATTCTGGTAGCCCTCTTATTACTACCCTTAAGTGGTTGTCCTTTGGCAGCAGGTATGTATGATATGGCAGCTGCATGTCGTCCAGTAACTTCACCATTGACCTGAAGTCTTCTTCAGTTTTTGGGATTACTTTGATACCCATGCCAATGTTGGTGGCTGCCATGGGCTTTATGCCTTGTGCTAGTGTTCTGGCTAGTCTTCCCATTCTTCTTTAGTTCCGAGCACTAAGGGAGGTAGACGCTTAACCTTCCTCGTAGCGCTCCTTGTCTTGGCTGGTTGTTCATTTTCGTTTTCATTTTCATTTTCAGGTTCTACGTCGAATAGGGCCTCAAATCTGTTCCTTGTCGTTTTTGGTTTTCTATTAACTTCTGGTGAGTAGTCTATTGACTGCAAGATCTTCTTTATTACTGTGTCTGCAGCTTCTCAAGGGGTTGAGGGTGCGGGATTTGGTGCTATTTGTGTTTTCACACAGTCGGTGGGGCGTCTGGAAATTACCCCGATTTTTGCCGCTCTTTTTTCTGCAGCCATTGTCTCGACCAAGCGTAATCTGGCAACTTTCAGTTCCTTTAATTCTTCTTGAATTTTCACAGTTGTCTTCTCGAACTCTTCGTAATTCATGGCTGATTTTGGCTTTGAGTATTTTGTGCGTACCCAACCCACCCTTACATATGTAAAAGGGGCCTAAGGTATAGCATAAGGTATTCAGGAGCAACTAGCAGACACGTCTATACTCTGTGAGTGTTAGCGTGCGACCTCTCTTCTCTAAACGTTTCTAGGAGATGGATAGGACGAGGAGGTCCTTATTCATTTAGACTTTTGTATTTGGCGTTAACTTGAAAACTTTAGTGTATGCAATACCTGTAGATAATCCTGTCGAGTTACAACAACAAATTGAATAATGTTGTCAAACAATTCGAGTTAAACCGGAATTTTTAAAAGGGCGAGGGATTTTAAGTTATTTGTTTTTGTTATAATAATTTTCCCTATAATCATTCTTTGTCATCATCGTCTCATGTTCTTCCTAGAATTTACTATTTTGGTTACCTAACGGTAGCTTGTTTAGAGAATCATGTATTTCTTGATGACTTATTAATTAAAAAAAATTTAGAATTATGGGTAAGATCACATCTGTCAACTCCTCCCAAAACGAGCAAGGTTTATAAATACTAAAGATCTAATGGAATAGGAATTTATGACCAGATTAATGATGATGCTGTACAACGCAACGTTCATCTCCAATAATGCAAGTTTTTAAAAACACCTTCGGAAGACACATTTGGGAGAAAAGACTCTCGGAAGTTTTACATGCAGTATTTCGTATCGCAGACATTCTGTAACCTTGTGGCTGTAAAGTAGCGATAGAACATTTTTAAAGATGCTTTTATTATCTGAAGGGATATTAGTGTGGGATGTAGGTGCTGTTTGAAAGCTCTTTAAATACTAAAAGCGCGATAACTGTTATTAAGGAGAATTTTTGTTAAACGATCTAGTTTCTTGTTGGGATTATCGAGTTCGGAAATATCATTGAACCAGTACATACCAGAATTGACGACACCTAGAAACAAAATGGAGCAATTATATTGATTTACTTAATGATAGTATTCTGTTCTGGGATGTTTTCGTAACACGTACATCAGACGAACGGATTGGTTATTTTGTTTATCGCAAACTCACTCACATTGATAAATACCTTCAAGCCGCTTCGTATCGTAATAATTTCTCTCCTAAACTTTCTGTCGACAGTTCTTTTAAAGGCAGAGTCATTGGTATTTCCGAATCCGATAATCGTAACAAGGAACCATATCGTCTAACAAACGACCTTAATAAAAGCTATCGCGCTATCAATCGATACGTACCTCCTAAAAACAACACTCCTTCAGATAATCAAAACGTCTTCAAAAATATTGCCACAAGGTTACCGACAATATAGGAGAAATTCTTTGCAACAACAATGTTAATACGCTAACACTGCATCTAAATTTCTGTGAGTATCTTCGACACTACATTGGAAAAACTGGGTGTTAAATATATAACCGCATTACTGAACATAAACGTTGCGTTAGAGGAGAATACATTTCTGGTTCCGCTATTACATCCGCAAAGATATAAAAATTTTTAAAAACCCTTCTAACATGAAACGTAACAAAGGATTCCGGATTTCTCGCCCAGACCAATAAACCACAGCCTCTTTACACATCTTACTATATATAGCTGTATTCGATCTCCTTGAGGTTTCATCACTGGTTTGGTTGGAAAGTTGAGTTACTATGCTATTGTCTCAAATGGGCGAAACGTTAAGAATTTATTATAATTTAACACAACCTGTTACCCGAATTGCATAATTTATAAATAGTAATGTTTCTTTGAAAGCACTTGTACATAAGACTAGCATAATAATGTGAGCAAACGTTATATTTAAAGAGCAACTATCAATACGATCCTTAGATACAAAATTAAACAATTTCAAAGATAATACCTTCTGTATTTATAATTGAGGAAATTGAATTTCATTTTCGCAATCAGCGTTACCAATTTGTTAAAGGAAGGAAGAGAAATTTCCTAAATCATTTCCAATTCTCATATTTGTCGTTAGCTAAAAGTTTTAATTACTGACCACGAAGAACAATATTTTATAAAATGTTGAATAATGGTATGTCTAGATCCATAAGGAACTAAGCGTAAAACTTGTCTGAAATGTCGTCCCAAAACACGCAACTCTGTTTTCTTCTATTTCATGCAATTGTCTACTCACACATAAGAATACATTACCTTGTAGCTTTTAGAATTTTATCTTAAATTATTAATTGTGAAGTATGTATTGTGCGTCCCTGCTGTTAAGTTTTAGACAAGATACAGTTGATTTGTTAAATTTGAGAAGAAAGTTGAAACTACTATAATCTGTTCGCTCGAAATGTTATAACATTGCAGCCGACCTCGATTGGTGTAGTGGCTAGCATGTTTGCCTCTACATCCAAGGAAAGCAGGTTCAAACCCGATTGAGGTCGGAAAATTTTTCAGTGGAATAAAATTTAAAGAACATCTTTGTCTCGGATAAGGAAGTAAAATCGTAGGTCTCGCGTCAATGTCATATTTGGCATGTTAAAGATCTGAAGATTCGACAAAATTCTAGTAGGCATAGCAAAATTTCTATATGACAATTCTAGTCCAAGAGGGCCAAGAAAATTTCAGCATCCTAAAATTACCTACAAAATAAACAAACTAACAATGCCGGTTCATACCTTAATTGCTGGCAGGAATTGATTAAACAAAGATAATTATTTGTTTTGCCAGTATTACCTGGATCATCGCATGACTTCGTCATTTTTGTAATAATCCCCATAATTTCATGAATAGCAATTTTTCATTCGTTGTTTGTTTTTTGGACGATTTGGTCGTTATAAGGTATATTAAGCTAATTGTAATACTTATCTGCTGTAAAGTTTGTTGTAGGAAAAACATTGAGTAGCTAGAAGTCCAACGAAAATTGTTATATAACAGTAATCAAAATTCGTTATTTCAAACCTAAAAAGTTGTATAATAATGAGTTGATATTTTGGTAACTCCGCGTATATTCACGTATTATACATTATAGCATGGTGCAAAACTCTGAGAGTAAGTTGTCATGACTAAAATGTGAGTTGAAAGTACGAACGACAGATTTTACTACTTCAGGAATTTGTCTCGTTTATAAATTAAATAACTCATACATTTTTAGGTAACTCTTGAGATTGCGTTATTCCTGTAAATTGTTTTATGCAGAAAATACGACGTGGAATTTTGTAAGTTAGGTGTAAATTCTGCCTTATTGCATTACTATTGTGATCGCGATATACATTTTATTTGGCAATTATGATTATATACAACTAGATGGTTCTCATGTTATCTTTTCCAACATCTAACTGAAAATATTCTGTGTAGAAGCACAGTTCGATAATTACTAGATTAACATTATAAAACTAAGCAAAAATATTCTGTTTTTACTTGAAATTTATGGTATTTCAGGATTATGAATCTTTTAAATCATACTTTAATAGCTGGCAGGAATTGACTAAACAAGATTATTATTTGTTTTTCCAGTGTTACCCGGACCATCGCATGGCTTCGCCATTTTTGTAATAATCCCCATAATTTTATGAATAATTATTTTTTTCGTTGCTTGTTTTTTGGACAATATGGTCGATAAAGGGTATATTAGGGTAATTGTGATACTTATCTGGTGTAAAGTTTGTTGTAGGAGAAACATTGCGTAGCTAAAAGATAATAATGAATTGATATTTCAGTAACTCCGCGTATATTCACGCATTATACATTATAGTATGATTCAAAACTCTGAGAGTAAGGTGTCATAACTAAAATGTGAGTTGAAAGTACGAATGACGGATTTCATTACTTCAGGAATTTGTATCCCTTTTATATATTAAACAACTCATACATTTTTAGGTATCTCTTTTGTTTGAGTTATTCCTATAAATTGTTTTATGCAGAAAATGGGACATGGAATTTTGTAAGTTGGATCAAAATTCTGCCTTATTATTTTTCTATTGTGATCGCGATATACATTTTATTTAGCAATTATGATTATATATAACTGAAAATATTTTGTGTACAAGCATAGTTCGATAATTATTATTTTAACATTATAAAATTAACCAAAATATTCTGTTTTTACTTGTAATTTAGGGTATTTCAGGATTATGAATCTTTTAAATTGGCGATGCGGAAGGCGAATTAATTTGACTTACCATTCTGCTGAACAATAATTATTAAAAGCATACAAAATTTGCTGATGGATAATTAAAGATTTTCTACTCAGTAGCACCTGGTCCTTATTTCCGAAAAATTGATGAAGCAAACTGTTCTACTTCGTAAAACAAACAAAGCTATAAATTCGTCCCGTTTTGTTTTCCGATATCATGATTTATAAGTTTTCATGAAATTATCGTATGACGTACAATATTTTTATATAAAGAAACATTTACTTTGGTTTCTTGGGCACCTAAGGTAAATAGTTTGTTCGAAAAATAACTTTTCGGCTTTTAGAAAATCGAATAATCAAATGTTCTCTATTAACTAGTGAAGATAAATTGAAAACCATTTAAGGTTGGCAAAGAAGATTAAAGCTTTACCTACAAATTCTCATCACATTTTTCTTACGGGTATATATAAATAAGTAGCTCTAACGCTGTGATTCTATTCAGCAGTAGAAAAATGGGCGCAAGCTCGACACTATGAATGGGAAGTGAATTTATGTTGATTAAGGTAAGAATGCATTGAAAGGTTAACAATGCGAAAGGTACTTTGTAAAAGGATTAAAACAAATGGAAATATCTTAGGAGTACTTTTCGCAAACTCGTTTAAAACTGAGGCTGTACATTCATTTTATCTCATTTGCAATAATGTTTACCAACTATACAAACAGCAGGTTTAGTTTAAGATTTGATACCGTACTCTGCCTTATCTCTTTAAAGGAGATTTAGCTTCCAAGTAAGGGATGCTTTTAAAACTAGTAAAACTTGTTAAAAGGATTTCTAATTTCAAAAGTCCCTGTTCTCACACTGTAACTCTTTGCTAATAAAGTTGGAAGAACAGGAACTTTATGTGCCCTATTAAAATTTTAACCCATATAAAAGTTTTTGACGATTTATGAATATTGTATTATAAAATATATTTATATGCAAATTTCATTAGACATTTTTAAGGTTTAACAGTCACGTTAAAAAACTCAAGAAGCATTCTATTGTAATACTTTTGTAATTTTCACTTTTTTATACATTTTTATAAAACTTTCCAACATTTTAACATAATAATCAATAGCAGTAAAACTGAATTTATAACCGAAATGTATTCATTTTGCTTAATTATCAGATATAGGTACAGATATCCTGACAGGATAGTATTACGAAGACAGCATTCACAAGTCTGTATTAAAATATTTTCTATTAAGTAAGCTAGTTTTACCCTTAGCAGTTATTCCTGAGCTACACTGTTACAATTTTTCATTCGTTAAGGTAGGCAGGTATTGCAGAATCTACAATCTTATACCTAGCTAGTCGTCATCTACCTACATTAAATTGAAAGCAATCTATTACAGCTGTCTTAACGTTTCCACAGAATTAGATACTAATAGAAAATTATAGCGATCTAAACATAAAAAATATCATCGGCCAGTAAATTATTGATGAATTGATTACTACATACTAATAACAAACTAAGTTGCGTAGTTTTTGCAAAGAATCTACGGTCCAGTGAACTACCCGAAACTACAGAGTTTGCGGTTTGAAGGATCGTTGTAGCAACGGTAAATCTGTATATTTTAAAGGAATAGATTCCGAGTAATTCATGAACTATTACAGACTCTTAACTGCAAAATGGTTATGTGCTAACAGATTCGACGGTTTGTTGACCGCAACAAACCCTAATTTAAGGGTATTTCACCAATCAGGCTTGTCGCTGAAACTAGGCCTTTAGATGTAAACCTTCGTTCTAATTTAAAATAAAATTATGTTCACGTACTGGTAACAATAAAGATAGCCATGAATCTTTTTAAAAAGCAGTTAACGTCATATGTGAACAAATACTATGATGCTTCCGAAACAAAAACACGAAATGAAAATATATTTAATATAAACGATGCTGAGGAGTTGAGGTTTCTGGCATAATTCCATAAATAAATATTTTTATCCCAAATACGTGCTCAAACAACTTGACACAAGTTTTATGCTTTCTGAAATGCGTTTCGCTAACACTTGGACATGATAATATTCAAAATACCCCGACATTTCGTTTTTCTGTTAAAAACGATTTTATTAGGCCCGCAGAAGATATCACATTAATTTCCTATATAATCGAAAACTATACCTGTTTATACGTTCACTCTAGCAATTCCATACGGAAATATTTATACAGAGAATGCGAAACTTTTACAAAAGTTATCTATTATTTAAAGCAGGCATGAGTAAAAATCGATACGAGAATATTAGACTAGAACCTCTCTCCAAACTTCCTACCGAAAGCCTGCGGTTACTGTTCAAGTAAATCCCAAGCAAAATGTTGAGACACTTGTATATATGAAATACTATAATTCGTCTATTAAAGCCTGAAGCTATTACTAAAATTCGCAATGGCAGCCTATACCTGGCACATATATTCTCTTTTTACTAATATACCGTTTACAAGTTTTAAAAAAATTCCAAGCTTTTAACATTTCCTTTCCCAAAATAGCTTGAAAGCCTAATATACTCTTACAGAGTATTTCGTTACTGCAGCCTCATGTAATTCAAATGTTGCACAATTTTTTACTTTAAAAGGACGTTTAGTATAAACCAGAGTATTTACTTCAAAAACATTCCTTGCTAGCTATATAATTAATCTTTGTAACAAAATCGACCATAATTTAGCTACAAGAACTTTAGTATAAATTTTTATACCAAGTATTTTAATAAATCCAATTAGGGCCACTTTTACAATCTCCAGTTAAACTTATCTGCTAGGTAATTACCCTGCTTACCATTGTATTTATAATGGTTTCTATGGAAAATATCTGCACAATAAATTTAACTGGCAATTGTAAAGCGGCCCTTAGTCTTCTCTAAGTTGGTAATTTTTTAGAAAAAAGTAATGGCTGTATTGCGTTCACAAATAATTAAACAGTTTAGAAGTTTGACAAGAGAAATTCTGCGGTTAAAGTATAAAATAAGGGGTTCGTTATTTCCTTGAATTTGGATGTAATAATTTAATATTTTTAAATCTAGTTAAAGCATTGAGTTGTGAGCCACAATATAAAAGGACACTACGACATATCTGGGTTGAACGTCACGTGTAATTCATGGTATGCCTAACTAAAGGGAGAAGGTGGGGTTCAAGATTTTGACACGAGAATTAGTTATTCACGGTCTCGCAAATTCGGTAAAAATCATAAACGGCAGGCGCCACTGATTTCCTCTGTAAATGTGAGAATGACACGAAGAATCTGCCTAGAATAAAATAAATAAAGCTTCGAGACGCTGGTACAAAATTTAGTTTGCAAACCAAGGAAGTACAACGCTGGATATAAAACTTGTCTTTGAATCAATTGCCAAAACCTAGATAACAATTATGTATGCTTTACCTACAGTATCGTATTTACTAGCACTTGTAGAATTTACTAAAAGTTTTGCACTCATCACTCAAATTCAATGAAAACCAACTATTTAGCCCGTAAATGCCATGGTAGGGTCAAATTTGACCCTAGAATTCTACTCTTTGTATGCAGATGGGGCCTTAGGTGGTTTGGTCTAATCCTTCGTTCGGTATCGCTCCATATATACGTCAAATTACGCTTCGGCTGAGTTAGTGTTTCTACGAGTTTAGCATGTAGAGTGTAGTATTTGACCCTGTCATGGTTTAAGTGTCAGTGAATTTATGTGTGTAGTTGGTATATAATGGCGAGCTGGAGTGGAAAGAATCAACGGTTAATTCAAAACGAACTTGAGAAAATAGCTCGAAACGTTATGGACAAAGGAATACACATTGATAGTGAGTTTTCCGAACAAGAAAGCGAACAGAGCTCACACGAGACGGACACTGTAGAAGAAGTCGAAGAGGTCGAATTGAATCAACATATTTCTAGCGGCACGGAAGGTAGTCAAAATAATCTAAATAATTATTTTTACGGTAAAAATAGATTTAAGTGGCCAAAATCTTTTCCTACACCATCTAGAACCCCAATGCATAATTTGATAAATCACCTACCAGGTGTGATTGGAGAGGCTCGAAATACAAAACCAAGAAAACCTATCGATGCCTGGAAATGTCTTATTGATGGCAATATCCTGTCAATTATTGTTGAGAAAACGAATGAAAGAATTGCTTGTATTGCGGTTAAATACAATACGCACAATCTTTCGTGTCAATATACAAATCACCTAGATATCCTTGAACTAAGGGCATTTTCGACCTACTGTACCTGACAGGAGTTTTCAAATCCAATAATGAAGATTTGGAGTCTCTATTTTCCACAGATGGCACCGACCAAGATTTATTTAGTCCGCAAACCGTTTCTACTTTTTCTCTCTGCTCTTTAGTTTGACGATAGAGCAACACGATCAGACCATATTTCCAATGGAGACAAACTTGCAGCTATATCTGATGTCTTTAATATTTGTATAACAAACTGTAAGTCAAATTATAGCTGAAGCGAATACCTAACAATTGATGAGATGCTTATTGCCTTCAGGGGTAGATAGATGTTAGTTTAGGATGTATCTTAAAAATAAACCGGACAAATACAAAATTAAGCTGCAGTGCCTGGTAGATTCGAGAACCCATTACCTTTTAAATGAATTTGTATACATCGGTAGGGACACTCACAAAATAAATCCAAAAAAGCTTTCTATTCCTACCTTGGATGTTTGGCGCTCATTCGCCAGTAGCTAAAAAAAATCGTACATACCTTAGAACGCTTAGAAAAAATAAAAGGGAGATTCCGCCTCAATTTCAGACACATAAAGACAGAAGCTGCAATTCTTCTATTTCTGGATTTACTAATAATGAAACCCTTTTCCTATATACCAAAAAAGGACAGAAAAGTTTTGACGGTCTCATCAATGCACCACACCGACATGATAATAAACGGAAAACTTGAGCTCGTAGATTTCTACAACGCCACTAAAGATGGAGTAGATTCACTTGATCAAAAATATGCATGCAACAAAGTTAGCAGAAGAACCGGACGATGGCCCCACGCAATATGGTTTCGCATTATGGACATTGCTGGAGTTAATTCCAACATAATTTATAATAGCGTGTTGAGAAACTCAACAATGCAAAGGCGAGACTTTCTAACATCTTTAGGTCGCGAACTTATCGAAAGTCATATATAGCGTCGAGACAACAGTTATGCTTACACCGGGAGCTTCCTAGCCTCATCTTAAAAATTTCTGGACCTCGTGAGCATGTGCTGGTGCAAGCTCAAGGTCAATGTGCAAACAACTGTGTGCATAATTCTTTAACTAAGAATTAACTCTTTCTGTATTGTTACAGGCAGTTAACCTAAAGACTAGATATGCGAACCATGACCATAAAGAACTCGCGCAGGAATTCTTAGTTTTAAAACTTAATTATAGGATTACCGTAGTTTTTTTTGTTACTAATTTCTTTGTAGAAGAAAATAAACAATTTATTCAACTTCAACTTCCAATTTTTAACTTCAATATATTCACAGACGATTACAAAGAACATCTATAATTTCCAGCCATGGCACTTACGGGGTAAATTAACATATTGTATTACGACATTTGAAACCCCGTTGGAAGATTGAGTTATATCTAATAAATTTAATTAATTTACTTTAAGTTAAAACGTGAACTGATTAAAACTTGGGTAACCAATGTAACCGTAAGGATATTTTTACCTAAAATATTGAGTACGAAGTTAAAGTATATTTATTTTAATTTTGTTGAATTTCTTCTAGAGACATACACTCCAATAATTAATCAAGGTTACAAAGTTAATAAATTTATTTTTAAAATAACACAATCCCACAAAGAAATACTTGTCTTGCTGCAGGGAAAAATCAACTTATTTTGGTTATTTTTGATGCGCTGATTGCATAAATATATAGCTTTCATTCGTATCAGCCCTAGTTTTCGCTGGTGTTCTGCGATGTAGTTGTTAATGCTCACACTTTTACGAACAGTCGTCGAATTTTTGTCGTCTAGAGCTTTTATTCACTTTCGTTAGCTATCATTTCTTTTCGTCTAATTTGAAAACGTTAGTATAGTTTGCAGTCTAGCTTTACCTAATGTAGTTTTTATAACGTTACTTTGGGTTTGTGAACAATTTAGTTGACCATTGCTACTTTAAAACTTTTATTTTTATGATTTAACAAGCCCCTTCTTACTAATTCTTCTTTAAGACACAGTATGCTATGGCACTTCCGAACTTTGTTTATTTCATTTAACTTTGAAATTTTATGATCGTTTGAGGATTCTGTCGTCACTTATTTAAAGTTAATTATTTTCCCAGGCTATCCTTTTTTTTTATTGTTGTATACTGCTTATGTACAGGTTTTTAGAAAAATAAAATAATTGTGAATTTATTTGAGTTTTCTACTCTTGAATCTAATGAGGTTTGAATTAAATCTCAAGGATTTCGACAGCGTAAGTAAAAATAATCGCTTCAATCAGATTACAACAATTAGCATACAGTACTTTGTAAATCCTACCATTGGCTAATGTATTTTATCAGCTCTTTGAACTATATCGTAAACTTATGTATTTCAACAATTACAGATAGAAGTCCTCCCTGAAAGGAAATCAGTAGCGTGTTTATATTAATTGTTGTAAACACGCTTGATTCAGTGTTACGCATATAGATAACATAACACAATGAAAATAGTTATAGGATAGATTTTAGAAACGGTTATAAACAAAACAACACTACCTTTAATGATATTCCATTGGCGAGTAAAATAACGGAGTGCGGAGTCGTTAAATTAAGGGTCTTAAAAATGCCTTCAGCATTAAAGCGGCCCGGGATAGGTAATTTAAAATACCTAACGAATAAACTTTTTAAATCACTTCACTCGATTTGCCAACTAATTATTTACAGTTAGCATCTAATGATTTATGGCAAGTATACTATGTTTAAAAAACAGTGAACGTTGTTTTAGGAGGAAAAGAAGCGGCAGTGCC
The DNA here is from genome assembly GCA_024586415.1 of Phrixothrix hirtus. NCBI lineage: Eukaryota > Metazoa > Arthropoda > Insecta > Coleoptera > Phengodidae > Phrixothrix > Phrixothrix hirtus. The sequence goes on along the minus strand of JAHWXV010376896.1, from coordinate 872 downwards.
CTTTTTAACCTTAATACCGGCCAACACTATTGTGCCAACACTAAGTTTACCTTGATTGGTCGCAATTAAGTCAAATTTGGTTTTGTTCACCTTGATTTTGATAAGTTATACGAAATCGAAGGAATTTCGAGCGCATTCGGACCAATCATCGATTGCGTTGCTTGTCAGTACATAACTATTGCGCTCTAGGGAGTGTTTGGCCAACATATGGATAGCATATTTGTAAACAAATGTTTCAACAAAAGTATGTCCCAACGTGTGAGATCCGGAATTACGAAGGAATTACGAAGACAAATATTTACACTATGATAGCATCTTTAGTCCACACAGTAAATTCCATGTCTTATTTTATAATTTAATTAACCCGAATAAAATAATTAAAAATGCGTTTCAACGTATTTGACTAAAAAAATTAGGAATTTATTAAATGACGTAAACGATTATGAATCCGCTTGTTCATTAAATTAATTTTAATCCCAAAAATTTATTAATGGCAGCTGGCTTATATAAATTCCTATTCAATCGCATTATTGATATTTTTTATCTCTCGCCGCAAGAATGTCGATAAGAAAACCAGTTTTAAAAGCAAAGTTTGTGCATTGTGGTAAGCTAAGACTGTTGTTGCTTCGCAGATCTAATTTGCAGCGTGCTAATTGCTCTAGTTACGTTTCACTTAATTGTAACCTTTTATAAGACTGCCAAGCAAACTAATTTCAGATCAGTGTTATTTAGCACAGACCTAAGGATATAAATTACCCTTAATTTTCTTTAAAGTTTTATTACGGTAAAGGTTCACCTACCTGCTTGTAGGGAATGCAAATTCTTTAAATTTTAATTTATTTATAAAAATGTTTTTATTTGTGAGTCCTTCC
>JAHWXV010376893.1:0-17628 GCA_024586415.1 Phrixothrix hirtus | reverse complement strand
TATATATATATATATATATATATATATATATATATATATATACAGGGTGTCCCAAAAATTAGTTACACCGCACTAACTGTGGGTGCCTTGTGACATGTAGAGCACATTTTTCTTATAATTTTGTTTCAAAAATTATTTTTAAATTTTAATAATCTAATTACATAATTTGTTCTAAATACAAGCTATCTACTAAATAAAAGGAATTATGAGTGAAACGATAGTAAACAACACGTACTACTGTAATTTAGTTTTCATCTAAAACACGAAATATTTTCTTATGACATGCTAATAACAGGCGGATATTTAAATTTGTTCCAAGTGGGCTACGAAATTTTTTCGTAGAGTGTAGCTTAGATACACGCACGCCAACCAAAGCCAATACATTACCTACAAACTATGTAGTATAATAATGTCAACAAATTTGGTGGGAAGAACTTTATTATTAAATTAAAGTAGGAAAATGTACGAAATGAATTACTATAATGTTTTATTTCACACTAATTGCAACAACAAATTACAAAATCAATTAATAGCAAAATATGGTGAATTAAAATGTCAATTTGACCGATAAATATTACCGAGGATGAATTAAGTTAAGATATGAATTTTTTTTTATAGACCACTCGAAGCTGAAATTTAAATGATCTAGCAAATGAGACCTGTAAAGCTTCTTAGGCCTTATTTACTTTCTATGAAATAAAATAAATTTAAGTCGATACTTACACCTTTAGATTTAATTTTTAAACATATTTATTACTTGCCATCAAAATTATTTGTTAAAAACACAAGATTCCAAATTGTTTTATTTTAACTGTCAGATATACCAATGCAATTGACTTTCTTTTAAAATTTGAACTTGTGCATTGGAGATATTCTAGAATAGAATAAGCGATTCTTTTTACACCAACCAGTAACAATATCTTTCCCTAAGAATTACTATTGAAAACAAAAAGAAACAACACCAAAATACGTTTTGTATTTATATATTTTGCTTTGCAAAGTGATTTTTTAAATTTTTCGCTCACCTGCTAGATTCCTGTATCAGAGGTTGAGGAATACTGTTCTAAAATATGTAATAAATATTTTTAGAAACAAACATCAGTTCCTGATTCAAGATATGCAGATGAGTAATACACATCAATGGCAACTATATTATTATCCTTCACAGCCAGCACAACAAGATTGGACCGAATACTATAATTGCTAACACTTCGAAAACTTTATGTGTTTGAAAAAACTTTCACAAGAAAATTTTGTTCTACAGGCCATAACGTACACACAGTTTACAGAGAGTCACTTATTTTTGGGACACTTTTTATACATAATATGTTCTATATATGAAATAAATATATAGTTACAAAAAGTAAAATAAAAACAAGTTAGAATAAACTTATTAAGATTAAAACGTTTTGACGAGGAAATGCTAAAAATATAAGTACAAAATTTAAATTTAAATGAAAGAAAGAAACCATTAAGATTAGTTAAGGCTTTGAAAATTTTAAGATATTCAGTTTAGCATTGGGAAAATAGGAAGAGTGAGATTTATTTAAAGTTAATTTAAATAGAATAAGAAAGAAAATCTCCTGTCACGTTCGCTTGTGAGATAGATGTTTGATTTTAAATGACAGTTATATAGTAATTAGCGTATATAGTTACTATTGTAATACGGTAGTTAGTGGATATAGTCATTACTGTAATGAAAGAAAAGAATAGGCTTAGTTAGGACTTTGAAAAACTTTAACATTTTAAACTTAACATTGGGAAAATGTAAGTAATGTGTTTCATTGCGTGCTTGTAACTTATTTACGGCTGTGTTTTTAAGAAATACTTTAAGTGTTCATAAAACGATTTTGAAGCCGCAAAAACAGAATCTGAACGTAAAAGTACTTATAATATTATTTTAAAACGAATTTTGAAACTGCAAAGTGGAGTTCAATATAAAGTACCTATCTAATTTTATTTATAAGACTTTGAATGTTCTTAAAAGGATATTGAAGCCGTAAAAATGGAATTTAAGTGAAAACATTCCATTTTTATTTGTAAATAGATGTTTCACCGTATTTTTAGGATAAAAATGTTGACAAGATGTTTCTATATATATTCCCCTCTTACCCCTCGAGTTATTCTTTATATTGAATACACCACCTGGATGCAATTTAACTGACAGGTCGAAACAAGCCAGCTCGCTTCTTTGTTATTTTCCCTCTTGCCATTGTTGGTTTATTAATTAGATAGTGTGGGAATATAATATAACTAAACAAAAATGTTTTTAATGACAAGTGAACGTTAAATTCATTCGAATATCACTTCAGTTTCTTAAAAATTATGACTTGCAAAATGGCTAACTTAGAAAGTTCTTTATCTTATGAAATATTTTACTTGCATTATTTTGAAGATAGAAATAAAAAAGATTATGAGAATGTTTCTACTTCTACTGATTTACTTACATCAACAATATATAGTGTTAGTAATATTACACAATCTGAAAAGAATATGAATATAAATTACGTGAATAATGAGAATACTGGTAATTTATATTTTAATTACATTAATAGAGAACTATTACGTTCGAAACAAAGTATTAAAACTGAGAAACTTAGATTGCGTTCGGCATCAATTAAGTGCTTATACAAATAATTATAATTATCGAAAATTTATTGAAACAGAATTATGTGTTAATTTCGATTTGAATGTAATAGTTCAATTGGGACAAATAAATCGTGATTATAAACAACAAATAATCTTGTTAAAAACGAATGATTGGTTATTAATGATGGCATGAGAAAAATTAGTCAAGGAAAAGGTAAAAAACGGCGATAGTGAACAAGTTGCTTTAGATTACATATTTTCTGTAAAGATATCTAATTCTATAACTTTAGTTTCAAATGCAACAAAAATTTTGCTTAAGGGATAGTTGGAAATAGTAATGAAATTGTGCTCAAGTTTACCAAATATGAAATTAACGAGTTATTTACTCTTAATGATATAGTTAATTATGAAATTCAAGTCTTAAGTAAATTATAAATCTTATCTTACATTAGAACTTGCATTATCACATATTTTGAATCGGTAAGTTGACATGATGTTATTCATACATCTTCATTATTAGCATTAACTCCTATATGCAGTAAACATGATTCTATAGTATTTACTGAAAATAAGAACGGGCATATAACAAAATGTAATCTTACCAATTTGGAAGCTAAATTTATTTCTTATATTCATAATATAATAGTTTGCGAAAGAATAAATCAGCATAATGATATATTATTCAATATGTTATATTGGTATGACAATTACTGATTGAATTATTTAGAGATAGCTTAAATGCTAGTTACTTTTAAGATCGTATTAGTTTTAAGATAAGATACATGTTAACTGTAAGCTATAGAAAACATTTTTGTAAAAGTGAAATAAACGTTTTTTTAATAATATTTGAATACTCCATTTTTCTTTCATTAGAATACAAAAATATACTGTTAAACCGTTATTAAGATTATGCAGTAATTAGAATATATAGTAATAGTAAACGACAGAAAAATTGAATGAAAATAATGAAAATTAGAACGTTTTATATATTAATATGTTTGTTATTTAAAGAAATTACCATAATGATTTTTAAGAACGTTCGAGAAGGAAGCATTAACTCAAGAAAGAGAGGCAAAGGTGTTGTGTACAGTTTAATTAATAAACTGTCCATTGAATTACGTCTTCCTGGATATAATTTCTGTGGACTAGAGAAACGTCAGGGTAAAGGAACCAATCAATTAGATGAAGCCTGTAAATTACAGACAAGCGTATAGAGACAGCAATAACATAAGCGGGCGTCATCAGGTAGATAAATCATTACAGTAAAAATCGTAGCAATGTATCAAGTCAACAGATGCTGCTATTGGTGAAAAGGGTACTGCCAAAATTATAAATGTAAAACGAACGACAGGAATAGAACTTAAAAAGTTTAAAAAGAGCAAGAAGTTACATAGAGGAATGAAAAATATAAAGAAAAATAGAACTCGTAAACCAATCAAATTTAAATCTAAAATTCTTAAAAATATTAAGTTAGTATTTCGTGGAAGAAAAAATAGAAATGTTAGCGGTAAAGGTATTTTCAGTTTAATAAAAACAGCTCTAAATATTAATCAAGCTGTAAATACAGAATCAGGTGGCAGATAAAAGATACAAGTACCTTTTTTTATGTCATTACCCAAAACCGCTGGAATAATTCCAATAATATCTTTATTTGCAGGACTATCTGCACTCGGAGCATTAAGTGGCGGTGCAGCTGGAATTGATAAAGCTATAAATGATTCTAATAATGCAAAAAAGCTTCAAGAGGGATCCAGTAGACGTAATAGAATGATGAAAGCTATCGTTGCAGGAAATAAAAGATCCGGTATGTATTTAAAACCATGTAAGACAGCTTTATAAAATTAGTAAAGTTAGCCCTGAGAGCATTAACTGACGCGGACTTGAGAAAATTTTCAAAGAAACATATTTCAAACCTTAGAGGCGTTTTTATGCGTGATAAGTTACCAACTACAGAGCCTAGATCTAAAGAGACCGGAATTGTTAACTTAGATCAACAATCTGAGGTAGGAAGTCATTAGGTAGCATATCTTAAACATGGAAATAAAGTATATTAATATAAACGTTTTGGTGATTTGAGAACGCCTAAGGAATTAGTGTTTATTTTCAGGGATATAAGATTTATTATAATTATCAGAGAGAACAGGATTTTAACACTTCTAATTGTGCACATCTATGTATGAAATTTTTATTTTGTATCTATAATGAAAACTGATAACGTTATATAATGAGAGATAATTGCTAGAAATGACTTAGTTAATATGTCGATTATGTTCAGTTTAGAAGGTGCATCTAACACTTCAACTTTGATTTTATCCTCCAATTCAGTTATCGTCAAATTGTAAATATGTCTTAGCTCTAGTTCGTTTTTGTGGTTGTAATTCTATTAGAAATATTACCAAGGGTAATGATAATCCAGAACATGCAACGAGCGTCATCTTTGGTTTTCCAAAAGCTACGGTCTTGCACAAATGAGGCACAGGCACCAGAATAGATCCGTTGAAATTGGAAATGTAAATTTCATCTTAACTGGTACCATGAAGTAATCCTAAGTACAATAGGCGACCATGTCATTATAAATCCCTGACATTCTACAGTCAACTAAGAGTCAATTTTCATAATTTAAACAGGTAAATAAATCCAATATTCAAACACGCAAATTTAAAGGACTACGCGGGTCTTGAATGGAGAATTGAAGGAAATTGAATACTTTTTGAAACAGACTACCTGGAACGAAATTGCCAGAAGGAAGCTTAATTATCTAAATTCGAAGGTAATCCAAAATCAACTTAAACCGTAAGTGTATTTTAACCAATCGTCTTATAAACTTAAATAAACAAATAAACTAAAAGTGTTTCATGATTGCTTTTTAATATTTTTAATTTTAACAAACAATTTAAAAGAACAAGAAATTCTTTCCTCGATGCAAACAATAGCATTTGTTGTCCATTGTACAATCTTGTAAATATTAGCTGTTTCTTCAAGATTTATGTGTCTTATATTTAAACGAAAATTTGTTCACTGAAATTTGTCCATTTGATTTTTATTAGATAAATCTATAGAGTGTAATATAACAAGTCGTTAAGGATATAAATTTGGTGAGATCGATATAAGGCCTAACGTGTTGATAAATACAACAAAGTTTCGGATTAGTTTGGCTACTTCTTTCTAAAACCGAAAAATTGCGTAAATTAAAGACTTAATAAGGTAATTTATTAAAATTTGCTCAACAGTGCTCATGAGGCAGTCCTTAAGTGGTTAGACAGCACTAATTTCTTTCCATGAGTTTTTGTTTACATTTTTTACTGTAGATGTTGGTGAATATTTCAGGTCAGTAGTTGTTTCCCTTATATGCCGATTTGGTAGTGTTTAATTCTTTATTAAAGTTGTTATTACCAATTGGGTAGGGTAATAATCGATGGTTTAAGTAGTTTAAAGAGGCCGTTTTGTATTGAATCGGTGTGTTAAAACTACATGAAATGATGTGCGTCGTGCTTGTGCTTTCCCTGTATATGTCAAATGCGATTTTGATAATTTGTTTGGTTATAAATGAATCTAAGAAAGGAATGTGTCCATTTTTGATTAATTTATAGGTAAATTTTAGGTTAAGGCGTAGGTTGTTAATATTTGTTAAGAAGTCGTTGAATTCGAAGTCGTTGCCCTAAAAATAATTAAAATGTTGTCAAAGTATCTTTTGTAATTTAATGTGTGCTTTTTAAATAAAGAGTGTCCTATATTATCTAAGAAAATGTCTACAAGTAAAGCAAAGAATGGGGAGCTCATAAGAAGGCTATCATCTTTACTTTCCCCTACCCTATATAAGATATAATTAAAAGAGGAGGTACTGTTCTCATGGAAAGCTTTCGGGTCCATTGAATCCGAAAATCATGCTTTTAAAAATTGGGCTGGGTTTGATCGGGTGTCTGTATGTTTGTGAATAGAAAATCTCTAAAAACTATTGCTCGTAATTAAACAAAATTTTATGTTTACATTTGTAGTCGCCCGATCATGTAACCGCAATAATTAGACTAAAATAGGATTACCGGAAGTGCTACTTTATTCCTAAAATTTTTTGGTCTAAACATTTCCTAGAAAATAGCTCCAACCGCTTTTTTAAAGTTTAGTATATTTCCTAGCAATTTAAGAACATTTCAAGTGATTCGGGCGGTTTCTCAGAAAATTTTCTGTAAATTGAAAGTACTTTTACTGTTGGCTCTAAATAAAATAACTATGAAACTAGAAGTTCTAGCTAAGGGAAATTTTATATTTAAGGTTACAGCTACCTTTGTATGCAAAATAATAAATTTGGTTAAAATCGAAATACTGGAAGTAAAACTGTACTCTGTCATTGTCAGATGTTTCAAAATTTTTAGTTTTTCGCGATTTTCTTGAAACTGATTCTATTGTTTTAAAACTTAGCATATTTATTACCTGTATAATACCGTTTTCTATAAACTAGGCAGTTTCTCTAATAAATTTGCGAAAATCGAGTTACCGGAAGCACTTGAAGGGTTAATTGTAAACAACGTATTTCAAAACCCACATATATAGAGATGAAATTATTATATCTAAACTTATTACCTCCCTAACACGTTTCAAGAAGACGTTCGTTAAAATCTAATGACGGGAAGTTTCACTATATTGTTCCGATTTTTGTTTTTGGCGATTTTTTCGTAAACAGATCTAACAATTTTCTCAACATAATCTCCTTGTACGCAAACTTAGTTAGTTTATCTGACAAAATTAGTTGAAATATACCGTTAAATAGCGTTTTACGTGTCCTGTAACTTGGATGGGTGACCGTTACAGATATCATTCCCAAAATAAACATAAATAATATCTTAGTCAATTATAGACATTAGTTACATATTGTCTGTGGTACGTTAAAATAATAAGGAAATACCAGTAAATTGGAAATTAAAATCGGGATTATTTAAAACTATTTCAAACAGAAACAATGTAGGTTAAATTGCTGAATAAAGAAATCTATGTTAACATTAGTACAGAATAAATGTTTAGTAATATGAAATACAAGGTTACGGAATTTGCTGGCGCACAATTTCAGCAAGACAGCAAATTGCGACAATAATAAATTATTTAAGGAATTCTCGAAAATCTGCGTAATGCAGAAAAGTAAGATGAAAAGAAATAGGGATAAGAATAGAGAAAAGTTCTGGCATTTGTTTAAGCTAAAATTCAACTTTGATTTATAATAAGCATATAAATTAATAGTAGGTATGAAATCTATTTATAACCGTGATAAAAGAACTGAACGCAGCGAAACAATAGATCTAGGTTGTAAAATTGTATGAAAGTTAAGTTTTTTGTATTTAATAAACAGCCTGTTAAATGATTCACTGCTGATTAATTTGAATCACGCTGATCACTTGATTAGTTTCTGCATGGTTAGCACAACCCCAATTACCAAGCCATAAATAAAATTGTTCTTGAGGCCGATAACAAGTTGGGGATGATTTACGGGTGTGCATAAGAGGACGAGGAATTGTTACTCCGACGCACATTGTTTCTTTTAAGTTGTCTTGTCCCTAAGAGGCGCCTAAATTCAGCCTTTCAGCTCAATTACTGTTGAAGAGCAAAAATTAAGAGGTTGACGAACTACACCGGGTTCGACATCCTACTTAATACGTATTTATAATTTGGAAGAGAAACACGTGTGTTGCCTCACACTAGATTTGTATAAATATTGTTATTTAAAGCTGTGTCAATAATTAGTGATTTGGTTTTTGTAGTTTCTGTAGCTTTTTATGTCAGTTATCCAGGTTGAACTTTTGTTTGTAGGATAAGAAACATCTAAGAAAATAAGTCTAAGAAGAATAATATTGAAAGGTGTCTCTTCTGGATTGATTACTTTGTGAACTGACAGGTGAACGGACGGACAGACGGACGCACAGACGGGCGAACTGACTGACGGATGGATGGATGGATGAACAGATGCAGGGCCAATTGAATATTTCAGCAAAATATTGCCAAAGTCTTTGTTACTCGAAAAGAAGAAAATAATTACTAGCAATGATAGCCACTGGAATACTTTTACAAACATCTTCTACGCGGAATCTTCTATTGAGGTTTGATCACGCAACATTGAAATAGCTTCTACAGTTTAAGAGCTTAGGAAATCAACTCGCCAGGTCCATGAACAGTTCAAAGAATATGACTTCGAGGTTGAACATCATGTTGGAGGGAATCATTAAAATGCCCATAACTTGTCGAGAAGATTTTGCCCAAAGGTCTATAACTGCTGCTCTCAGCTGGAGTAAAAGTTAGAGATGGTTTCAGACGTATCTCTGTTAATAGCGATACTTAGTAGCTTGAAAAGTTGAGACAAGGTCAAGAAAACGATCAAGATCTGCAGTTATTTCTGAAATACAACAATGATCGAAGTCTTGCATAGGAACGAGTGGTCCCACTTAATGTTGTCATTAAAACATACTATGCTCAATGACATCCTTGCACATCAGAACAAACTAGTGGAGAGGCTGCTAGAGAATGAAGACGATCATGAGGAACTGACGCAATTGGTAATTCCAAAGAGTAGAACGGTAGAGATTATATGGCAACTGCACTTTCTACCTTTAAAAGAAATATTTATTTTGTTTTATATTGACGACAGCTTAAAAGAGCACATTAAAGAAATATTAATTATGTAACTACATTTAGAACATAATACTAAAATGTAAAATTATGTAAAGACAACCTTTTTTAATAGTTTGTTCATTATTCGTCTGATAATGAATTAAAGAAAGCATTTAATTACCGTATAAATGAACATTTCATATAAAACCATAAACTGTGATATTAAATACAATTAATTGCGGTTAAATCATGGATGCATTTCATTGTGGAATAATTATCTGTTTATAACAACGCATTCGACCTTACATAACATATACTGTTTAACTGGTGCATAGTTTACTATCTATCAAAAACCTAGAATAATGCATAAATTATAATTTCATGAAAGCTGAAAATCGATTAGTTATATATTTGTCGTATGTGAAAACGTAAAATGATAGTCAAATACCTTCAGCGGTGGAATACATTCTTTTTATATTCTATGTTTGAACTAAAAATCAAACATTCTCTTGGTTTAATTCGTATAATTAAGATTTACAGTTGATACCTACTAGTTACTTGTTTTTAATTAAACCTAAACGTGAAATTTAAAACTCTGTATATTCATAACTGTTTAACTTGTTTTTACGATTTGGTATGAATACATATACACAAAATATATTTTATAAGTATCATATGTATTAAATTGTTTAAACTCTGGACAACTAAAGTTATAATAGCTTGCTTATTTTGATTATATTAAATATTAATATTAATAATAACTAATGATTTTAACAATTAGGAGGTTAAAGGAACTAATAAGATTGCTATTTTAATAGTTTTCTTAGGCAGATATTAAAAGCAAAACTTGAAGTGGAGAGAAATTAGTAAACGAGGATATATGTAATCACTGGCGATTCTATTTGTACAAATATTACAAAAACGAAAATGGAAGATTGCCTTTGAGGAAATATCTCATTTCCTTGTCTGAGTCTCTACAAAATCACTAGCGAACTAAGTAATTAAGTTTTTAATATCATCTCGGATTCTAATTACTTAGATTGTCATCTGTTTCCATTTTTTATTTAAAATTTAATAATTATCGTTTTAAATTATAATTAAAATTTAATTCAATTTTTATAAACTAGTTAAGATATTAGAATTATGATACCGCTAATTTCGCCGAAAATATGTTTGTGATCATTCCTATTAATAATGTTCTACTTGTTGAACTATTTTGAAAGGACCTTTTACCGTAATGAGCAAATTTAAATCGATATTAAAGTAAATAGTTTTATTGTAATAGAATGCAGCATTATAAAAACATACGTACGTTGTAATAGCTATTACCTGATTATTATATTTCTTAAACGACTGCTTTAAGTCTTTCGAAACATTAAGATACTTATTTTATTTACAAATTAGTTGAACATAAAATAGACGCTATAGTTACATTATAATTACAAGTTTACTTAATTTATTAAACTAGGTAATTAGGATGAACAGCGAATTCTAGCATTTGTGCTAATTTAATTTGCTGTTTGAAAGTTTTTAGCCCTTTTTGATTGTTCCACCTTACCCGGTAACTTTTCTTGTGAAATACCTGTCCTAATGGAGGAACCATCTAAAGGGTTTTACATTAAGAGTGACATATGAATTTTAAATCAAACACGGAATTGTGTACTAATCAAGTTGATTTTTATTTATTCACAAGTAAAAGTTCTACCATTTAATTATGGAACACAATATCATTTAAGTGATCTTAATGAGCACGTTGGCAAGAATGGATGTGTTGAACACAATTTTCCACTACTTTGTCACACCCATCACCTTGAATTTCGCGAATAACTCGATCTATGTTGTTCAATAGTTGACATAATACTTGTCTAACACAGTAACACAGGTACCAGCTTCATTAAACAAACAGTACGGTACAATGACATCTTCAGCATGAAAAACACCAAACAATCAATTTAAGAGGACGTAGAGGCACTTTTTCAATCACTTGTGAATTATTTTCCGACTAGATTTAACAATTTTGCTTATTAACGTAACCACTAAATTCACGATCAATTTCAAGGTGTTGTAAAGCCCAATTACAGAACCTGCGACGCAATAAATGACCATTCGGTTTCAGTTCTTGAATCAAAGTAAACTCGTACGCACGTAAACTACGATATTTTGGAATAATTCTCCATAAAGTCGCATGAGAAATTCCCAATTGCTGAAATCGACGAGGGATCGATAAATTTACATCATCACGAACACTTACGTATATCGTTGATATTCTTTTCACTTCTTTCATTTCTTTGCCTAAATCTCACGGCAACATTATTAAGCGAAAAATGTTGTTTCAAATTCCTGACTAAGACGTTCCACTGTTCTTCGATTTGGACGATTATAACGACCAAAAATTGGTGTTAATGAACGTAAAGTAGCAACAACAGAACTAATATTATTGTAGATTGTAGATGTACAATATAAATCTGAATAATTTGTAAACGTTGAGGAAGCGTGTATAGTTCCATGTTTAAACGATGTACAATGATAAACCCAAATGTCAAAAAAAAATAAAAGCGAATAACAAGCAAATATACTTAAATTCAATTAGAAAATGCGGCTTTCGTATTGAAAACTACTTTATATCAAAATTTTGGAGAAAAATGTCTAAATAAGAATATAAGAAATACATTTTAAAACTTGTATTTATGCTCAATTTTTGGCATTTTAAAGCTTGTTCCTAACATTTTCATACTTTTGTAGAAATACTTTAAACATGGTTCAGGCTTTAAGTCCTTTGTCATTTGCACATATTTTAAATGCTTTTTCTCTTATTAATATATTACCTTTGGGGCTCTCAAAATCAATTTCATACACTTCGTATGGTGTAGATGGTTAAATTACTATTTTAAATATAATTATACTGTCATTCCTTATATGCGGATTTTACAAAGCTTTTCACTGATCAAATTTTAAATGCAACGGTAAAAGAAAAATGTGATTATACTGAAGTGGTATACAATCAACAATGATTTTTTACAAGTGCATACTTCTCCAGGTTTGCCAATCCTCGCACAAGTGATTCAAAATCTTTACTTTACCATATTACTCAGAGAAATAACAGCATTACTTTGTATAACTATAAAACAAATAAAATAGCCAATTGTATCCTTTATATTTAATTTGTCAAGAAATCATTCCATATTTTGTAAATTTAGAATTATTTGCAATATATAGCCTGAGTAGGTTTACTCGATATCAGCACAGGTAAACGGATTCTAGCAAAAATAAAGGTTATATTCAATTAAGAAATGGTATGATGGATATTTTTGACTATTTGATGGATATCCAGGTACATTGCAGGCCCTATTAAATTCATTCTTAGCAATCTGAATACTATTATCCTTATAAACGCTTTGAACAAGTTTGAATCTCAAATCAGGTTATTTGATCCTGACAGATTTATTAAATGAAGCCTATGTGCTTAGAAGTTATATATTCGTTAATAGCGAGAACATGTAAAATTCGCCCAATGTAGTGTTTTCTTCTTGATTCAAATTATAATCTTTTTGTAGATGAAATAACTGACAATTTTTAAATAAGAGAGAAATTAATTAAGATCAGTATGAAGTTTTACGTTTCCTATGCAGGCTATAGCGAGTTTTATTCTTCAAATCATTGCAACTATATATGGCAAACAAATAATTCGGATATTTAAAAAAATTATTAAACTATCACGTGCCAAAATGACGTTATGGCATCGATAACGTAAGATCGCGTGTATTGATACGTTACCAAGCTAATAGACCGTTCGAGCACGGTGGAGAATAAGAAAATTCAAGAATTGAGGATGTAAATAATTTCGATCACAGATACCGGGATTAATGACTCAACTTGATTATAAGATGATAAATAATCTTATCTGATGTGGAAATCAGCTCTGGAGAATAGATAAAGCTAATGTCAAAGGTGTCGATATAATTAACTCCGTGCGGTAAATTGATGAACAATTGGTAATCCTTTTGACTTCTCCTCTACATAAATACTTCGTTATAGGCGTTATATTGGCATTTAGTAAACATTAATGTCCAAGAAGTGGACCTAAGGCAATATTTTTAATGCGATGGTGGAATTCTCTTTGAATCTACACAGACTGTGTCTGAATATGGTATACTTGAAACTTTATAGTGCTGATAAAACTGTATCAGCAATTTTTACTTAAATGCAGCTGAATTAAAGCTTACCCCGAATTACTCGTGAGAGAGTCTTAACCACTTTACCTTGTGTATCAAATATTATGACTTGCGAAATTGATTTAGTAAAAGTAAATTTAGTGAAACGAACCGTGAACTTACATTTATAAAGAAAAACTAAATGGCATCACAACAACATAAGACAGACATAAATACATAGTAAAACCTAATGGCTAATGCAGAAAAATAACAAACGGACGCGTGAATTTTTACAGGCTCACACGTAAATAATTTATGTGCTACGGAGGATATTTGGTTTCCAAGAGACCCTGGCCCTTCTCTTCCTAATCAATAAAAAATAGATATAACGCATTTTGACCGCAAGAGAAGGTAAGATTAGTAGTTAAATTGTACACGAACTTTGCTAAAGCAAGACAAGAAAAGGTGAATCACAACATTATGCGGCAAATAAGTATTATATAGGTAATATAATTAAACATGCTAGATCGCCAAATTTATGTAGCTAAATCCACGTACACAGTGATACAGTTAACAACACTTGTTGAATTTAATTAAATTGAAAGAACGATACTCTATTGTTTGGCGACACAATAATTATTCCAGATGTACAAACCTGACTTGTAGTTCAAACGGTCACCAATAAAGACAAATAACGGTAGAATCATTACCGTAATGATTTAGCGAGTTCAAAAGCCCATTGGTAAATATGTTGAGTTTAAAATGAAAGCGGTAACCTACGCATGAATTGTTGAGGTAAATTTTCTCCGATGTTCCCAAATTAATACAGCGCCCTTGCTGGTGGTACTAGACCAAAATCAGGTGTGGCCCTGCTCCATGTATATCCATCGATAATAGTGTCAAAGTATAGTACATCCCCCTACCATTCTTTACATTACTTTAAATTAAAGCAAGCACGCACAAGTACCAAAAGAATTAACGAAGAACGTTTCAATAACTAATTCGAAAATCAGGCTTAATTTAAAATCGTACATTACGTACGATGGTTTTATCAGTTACTGTTTTTCTTGTACATCCCCTCTGCGGGAGCGTCCAATGGTATCAGAATTATCTGCGTTCTTCTTTCCACAGCGTTATGTTAATTATTCGTTTACGCTTTTAAGAAAACGCATGTTGTTGCCAGGACCCATCACATCCCACCGATGACTATCTTTTAATCTATAATTAGAACAAGCTGTTATCTGAAAATTGACGTTAATTCTAGAAATGAAGACAACTTTGTATGAATATAACTTTTATAATTTCCTCGTATTATAATATAATTTTACAGGTTCTTAACTGACAAATTATGGTGACACTAAATTTAATGAAACCGAATTTTCATAGTACCTTTAATTCAATAAAAACGGAATTGGCATTAAATGACTAATTGACTAAAATGCAGTAAATTGGTTTAATAAAAAGAGTATTTTAAAATAATTGAACTGCAGTGGCGCTGTAAAAGTTATTGTTATTTAAATTAGATAAATGACAAAACAGTGACGAACATCAGGATGCCGATACTTGTCTTAACTTTCGATTTTGAAAGCAAAATAGGAAATTTATTTGTCTTTATTAACGGTGTAACAATTTTATACTGTTGTACATTAAATTCTCCACACACATGGAAACTGACTAGATTATTTTTACACATACCTGAAGTACGGGTGTTATTACAAAACTTCGTAAAAAACTATTTTAGGTCAAAAGTAATTTTATTAAAATCTAATGTAGAGAATACACCAAGAAGATTATTAATTATCTGTTTTATTACACAATTCATATCATATCCAGCTAGTAGCCTGATTGTCCTTAAACGGACGTCATTAAATTTGTGAATGCTAATTTCGCAGTTTGCACAATTTTGACTTGGTTCTTTAGTCAGTTTAGCCTCGGATCTTGTCATTTAACCATTTGCATGTATTAAGCATTCACATAGACCCAGAGGCACACAGATTCGGAATGTAGCAGATCCTATTCCAAATTAATTTCCGAAAGGCTTTCAATAATTTCTTATATAGTTGTGCGTACCCTTAATTTACTGTGAGTGACACAATATCCTAAAGGGATTAACTTGTACTGTTATAACTTTGATGCTGGACATAGGGAAGGATTCGGATTATGCATCCTCTTGGTTCTTGCAACAAGCACAGATTGCTGAATTGATTTGGAAACATCGAAGGAACAACTTCTACAATTAACTAGTAAGGTAGCGCTCTATTTTCTATTCTCACCTGTCATCTTTGTACTGCGGAACTCCTTTGAAGTATTCATCAATAACACTACCACACTTTGTGGTTAATTACAATTACTCAAGTTATTTCTTGCATCCAGTGTGACAAACTAAGTATAAGATAATTTAAAAATTCCCTTTTGTTTAATACGTATCACTATAATCATCTACTAAACTTATTAATTATACCAAGTTGGGCGTGAATTAACAACGTAAATTTGGTGAGTGCAATGATTAAATTTCATTATCTATCTCAGATTTAATTTCCGAACAATGCTATGATTTATTTCGGTTTGTTTAGATTTAGTAATTGAAAATGTACACTCTATCTAATAACATTAATATCTTCAGTGCTCAAAGCTCTCAGTTTATCCGTTTCATATTAATTAAAGAGGAAACGATCAATCTTCGTTGAAAAGTAATCATTTTCCGGGGGAATTAATAACACCTGCTTGTAAATTTGTGAAATGTATGTGTTCTATGGTTAGCTTCCTACCTTAGTTATAAGATTTTTATTATTCAACGATGTGTGCCCACGTTATGTTGTTGAAAATATCAATTATTGGCGTGCTACATAAATGGATGAAATTCACATTGCGTTTCATTGAATTTAACATTACAACCCATTTCGAAAAACTATACGATGTTAGAGACATAAAGGGATTCCCATAGGTTTCCCTTTTATGTGTCTATTCAATTAAAATGATTCCATTTCATTCCATTACCGAATATCAGTTAGTAAGAAGTTTAATACCGTAATTACAATAAAAAAATCTATATATACAGAGTGGATTCATGTCCAATTTCGGCATCCCAATCAGCTATCGAATTGCTGTTTCAGGCATTCAGTCTTAATAACTATCGTTATAATAATTATTGCTCATCACACACGCACGATAGCACACTCGCACGCACCCACGCACGCACGCATGCACGCACGCACGCACACACACACACACATACACACACGTATATATAGGAGAAGTCAAAATGACGCCCCTGTCCATTATTAGTTCGGAAAAAACGATACATTGCATTAATATTCTTAATTTCAGCTCATTTAACGCCCGTAACTGGATAATTGCGGAATCTTCTGACTGCTTTTCAAGACTAAGATTAGTTAACGTGTCTGCCAGGGTGGTGTGTTGAAGTCAGTGGTGCCCGCAATTTACCGATTCAGATAACCCTACGCTGTTTATATACTGTTTATCTACGACCTTTTCTTCACTGTTAGTTGACTCATAGCATTTCGAGTTCCCAGACGATAAACTTTCCGTGTTTCAGTTCGAAATTGACACCTGATAAATTTACTAGTGTCATAAATAAATAGTTTTAAATCAAATGGGATCACATTTGGTAATGCACAACTAAATCGTATGTACAGTAATGGCCTATAAAATATCTTAGCCATGTTTCTTAATTTGCCCTTTTCTAGGATAAAAGTGAAGTTTTTAGGAAGTTAAATTTTCCTTTTTGTATACTGATGATGCGCATTAAATTAGAACTCATTAGTTAACCATTAAAAAAATAACGATTTCTATTGTTACACAAAAAGTGCACACAACTAGGAAAGGGTATTATTTCCTGGTGAAACCAAGTAATTTTGCTAGCTCTGGCGATGATGTACGAAATTTGGGAATGATGAGTGAGTTTAAAAATGTTGAGCGCCAACACGTCGTTTAAACAGATGACTCTTTATCAGCTTGGCATGTAAAACTGACGTTCTGGAAATTTGTGACCAGGTAATATTCAAACTATATTAAATAAAAATATAAGCATTGGAAGAAATAAACTTTATAACAAATAAATGAATGAATTTCGACATTACATAACGCATTGTTTCAGAAATGATGCAATAATGCACATAAAATTCAAGATTTAAGAAACTGATCAATTCAATAACAATTTGAAATTTTCAATATACCAATTCTACAATAAATATTCAACTATATAAACTGTACGTTGTACATAAAAAATAGTCATAATATACTTACAAAATATTTTGATGTGCTCCTTTTCCTTTTG
>JAHWXV010376889.1:0-18820 GCA_024586415.1 Phrixothrix hirtus | reverse complement strand
CTTTTTAGTATATCCGTAATATCCGTAACATTTTTTGAGGCTATTACTGAATTGGGTAGTTTTGTCACCATATTTGTTTTCCAGGCTCGAATATTTTTTGTAATCAAAGGATGTTTAGCCCACATAGTAATATTATCAGCATCAGTATAACTCGGACAAGGTATGCCGTCTTCTACATCAGAGCCACTTTCCTCAGATTTGTTCTAATATTCAACCTGTACTGAATCTTCATCATCGTCACTAATATCAGAATTGCACTGTTCTAACTCTTAATCACCCGAAACTTGTATAAGTTTAATAAACATTGAACATCTTTCTCATACGGCATAACTACTATGTTAGATATAACCAAAAACTCAAAATTATTTTCAAACACCGTGTAACATTAATAGCAACCTTTCATGTGCAGTTTTATTACTAACAAAACGGCCATGAGATAAATTTCTAGAAGATATATTTAGGGGTTTCTCGAATAATTCTTAAATAATGTTTACAAGTATCGCGAGGAATCCCTGTAAAAAAGCGGTCACTTAAGAATATGCGAAAATGAGTTGAATAGGGCGACCTTGTAGAAATATTTAAAAATATCAGTTTTAGGAAAATACTTGAGATATAATATAATTATGAAATAGAATGCAAACCTTATTGCAATTATTATGAATTTTCTAGGGAAATACCGCGACCGTGTGTAACGACGAGATTATTGAAATTGCTCATTTAATAAAACGATATACAATGTATAAACATTAGCTAAATTTAAGAGAATTCCTAAAATTTGAAACAATTGTGTTGTAAAAATAAAAAGTTAATCATAATTTTGATAAATCGCGGGAGAAACGCTGTAGGCGCGTGTAACGACGGCAAATCAAAACCTAAAACAAATTAATTCAAAATATCAAATAAATGTACAAACACCGGAAACGCATTAAAATTTGTAATGCCTTATAACACTCTTCTAGCTGTAGGAGGCATATAATCTAAGAAATGTTGAATAAAGAGCTTTATTGCACTTCATGTACAAGATGATAGCGGTGCCAGCGGTAATAGAAATATTACTGCGTTGCGAACTATTTTTGATCTCTATGTATTTCATTCGGTTTCTATATACTACAACTATATTTTACCATTTACTGCTTTATTTGCAACAATATAAATATTAAAATTTGTCAGTAAATATATATATATATATATATATATATATTAGTATCTCTATTTAAATGTAAATAAATAGCTTGAATGAAAGTAATGAACGAAATTTTGTTTACATGGATAATCAAATTTAAATAAATTTATATCACATCGTAGTGTATTATAAATAGAATTTTAGTTTATTTACAGAGTCAATGCTTTATATTAATTTAAATTAGCGCGGTCATCCAGTAATAGAACGCTTAGAGAACTCATTCTGCGAATAGCAGATCATTTTAGCGTCCACGCTAGTGGACCAAAATTTAGCGGTTTTATTATCGGCAGAATCCGTTTCACTTTAGAATTTGCCCAGGCTTAACATTCATTGCAACTAAACGGATATGCTAAGTTACGGAAAGGTTAATGCACTCTGGCTCGTCAGAGCGTAGAGCATTCACCCGTGCACAAGACCCCGCGCTGATGCACAAACGTACCTTCATACATTTCGAATATACCGTCAAAACGCAAGGCGCGGTCCCTTTGCGCTCGTGCACGGTCCCTTTGCGCTCGTGCACGCACTATTAATATTCTAGAATAGAAGCTACTACCACAACATGCGACTCATTGTCCATCAGTACATTTAATCGTTATATCCTTGGTATATATGGTATAATATATGTTATAACCTACATTGTAACCTTTGCTCTCCGCTACAACTGTTTCCTCTGACGCTAACGTTATAATTTGAATAAAATGGTATGTTAATAAATTTTATAAAAAATACACATTAAAAATGAACTAACTATAATGATGAACTAAATCTCTACGTTGATTTAGAAAGTAAACTTATATAGGACAAGTCACTCTAAGGGTATGAGTACACTCTTTCATTTTCCATACATCTATATTGAGTTAAAATAAAAAAAATACGTCGTAAAAAATTAAAGGCAAACTGTTTAACCTTTTGAACCAGCATGAATGTTTGCCATATTTAGGTAACAGAAAAACGTAATCACTATCTCTTTGTTTGATTTCGAAGACAACACAATACTTTGTCTTAGAATCGTAATAGCGCATAAAAGTTTCATCGGCTGTGATTATGTTTCCCGCCATACATTGGTATTTTCGTCCACATACTGTTACCAATATAATCACAAGCCAACTAAGTTTTGTTTCCGCACTGGTGTTAATAGAAAATTTCGCGACATATTTAAATAAGAATGCAGGTCTGCATGCCTTTGACCACTAGGCAGGGGTTTATTTAGACGACAACCGCCTCAATGTTGAATTTTTTCTTGATAAGCGTTGCAATAGCTACTTCGTTATATAATTTTTAGCTGCGTGCCAACGTAAGGATGATCTTTTTATTCGTAATAAAATATTAAAAACATAAAACTCATGCATGAAACCTGCGTACTGAAACTTAACCGCAAGGTGGTTGTATTTGAATTTCTGCTAACAGCAATGACGACCTTTATTCAACACTTGTTATGTTATATAATACCTCCAGCTAGAACGAGTAGACAGACTACCACCACATCATAAGGATTTTCAAATTTAAATGCAAATAATCTAATTGCGAACACCAGATTTATACTTAATATTTTTACTTCATTTGTTTTAATTTTCGAAAATTTGGCCAAGTACATCGCATTGTTCAGTGTAGTAACGGCTTTAAATTAAAATTTGTTTTCTGTTAAAATAAAATACGATAACATTTCGTGCATGTTTCAATGCCACTTTTCTAACTAAAGATGTGCATATGGCTAATTCTTTATTTTTAAAAATTATTTAAAATTCGTTGTAATTAAAATTTCTTTTAACAGGAATTCTTTTTGGAATTTATTCTTGAAACAAGTTATTAACTGGATTTGTGACTTACATTAAATACTCGACTTTCACGGTAGCAAGTAGAATAAGTATATAATTTTGTATAATTTCTCTTTAAAGCAATATGTAGAATAGACAACTAAATAACGATCGAGAACCAATAATTATCAAGTATCTATTTGCTAGAATCTAAAGAAAACCGTATGCGTTGACTTTTACGGAAGTCTCGGCCCGAGTTAGCGTTTCCTTGAAAGAAAATTTATCGAAGTAGCAGAGTAGACTTTGAGCTGTAGATAAATAACAAACATGCACTTCCATTTTGGGGTAGCTTGTGCTTTCACTGGCGGCTTTATTGTTGATGATAAATAATGAACAAAACTCAACTAGTGTAAACATTAATTTACAGCGAGCTGTTACGTTTGAATTTCGCTTTTACAAAGAGTAGTATCCCCAGCGGGCCGATCAATCCATAGAATTTGGTTTGGCTATGTTTTTTTTCTATTTTGTAATAGTAGTGATAAGTGAATCGCCTACTAAATAATTTTCTAATGAAACACTGATTCTTCTCACAAGATTTGTCAACGCTTCTTCCCTATTTTATTATTAATTTTTAGGGAAAATCCAGTTTATGATATGTAATAAATGCTTCGTTATTAAAAGCTAGTCATATTTTTCTTAATTAACAACTTTTCGTCGATTAGAACAGCTTCTTCAGGTTCATTCATTTTAAACCTGAAGAAGCTGTTCTAATCGGCGAGAAAGTTTATTATTTAAAACAATATGACTAGCTTTTAATAAAGAAGCATTTATTATATATCGTAGACTGGACTTTTCCCCAAAAATCGTTGATAACAATATACCAGTCAGAGCTTTATATAATTAACAACATCGTTAATTATCCTAAACATTTCCCTATTTTCGTATTTGGTATACTGAGAACTTAATTTTAATTTACGTAGTATTACGCCACTGAAATTTTATTGAATACTATTTGTTCTTTTAGCAATGACTTAGTTGCATTTTAAGTAATTATTTTTAAATATTTCAAACTAGTTTTAAAGCATAATATTGAGGTAAATTTAAATTTAAGTTAAAGATTGAAGCGTTGTTTTAATTTGTTATTCTGTTAATTTTTAAATATTGCTTGACCTTTGGTGAGTCAGCAGTTGTAATAAGAACGTTCTATGTGTGTTTAGAAGATTCGATCGCGTATAATGTCCGTGACTCATGTGAGTGTTAAATAATGCAAATTTATAGTAGAAGAAAAGTTTTTCACGTTAGTTAATGTCTGACCTCATTATGCATACGTTTTTGTGTGGTCTTGTAAAATAAGGGATTATTTAAAAAAAATTTGAAGTCAAGTATGTCAATAGATTTCGTTGATATGGTCATAATTATGACATGCTTTCTTTCAGAACCAATTCAATAAAACTTTGTGCCAACTGGAATTAGGCTACTGTGTATTGTTTAACTGAAATAACTCGGGAATTTTCATCAATCTAATGAGTTCATTAGTATAGATGGAATCAAATTCCATAAGGACAAAAATCATTCTTCTATCACAAAGTAAGTGCATGATTTGACGCACTATTCAAAATTTAAGAAGTTCGTTGACTTCCTACGAAAATCAGTCTTCCTTAGTGTATTAGAATAAGTATAAAATTTGGCCGAGAACATTCGTTTTTAATTTAACTAACTTATAATACTAATTTTAATTTTGTTTCAAGAACAATTGACTAGTATTCTGAATTATTCTAGTATAAAAATTAAAAATGTATGTACTGGCTGTATTAATTTGGTTAATTTATTGTAATGGTGATTCATGTTACTGTCAGTAATTAAGTAACTGTGCTTTTAAACTCTATCAGGTTAACAACATCTTTAAATAAAAGGTGGTCCCCGGGAGCGGGAAGTTTTAATTATGATGCTATTTCGTAACTATGTACAGTTAGCTGTGGATTGGTTTGTTTAATTATCTGTCACTGTATGCCATTTAGTAATCATGAAGTGGTCTAATGAGTAACGTGCTTTTGTGATTAAGTCGTACTATAAAAATAATAACTCTGTGGTTGCCGCTCAGCAACATTTTCGTATTCATTTCCAAATTGGTCGATATGGCAGAGTTCCTTCGGCTCGTGCTATAAAGAAATGAGTATATGAGTATGTAAATTTGAAAAAACAGATTTAGCTGTCAATGTCAAACATAAAGGACCAAAGAAAAGTGTAAGAACACCTGAAAACATCGATCGCGTTCGAACAAAATGTTCTACCCGAAAAAGGGCTCAAGCGTTAAGAATTTATAGGATATCTTTACATCCATACAAAATTCAAATGTCAAAGCACTGAAACCAACAGATATCCCAAATCGTTTATGTTTTGCTGAAACTCTGCTTGAGAATGGGATCGATAGAGTCAATTTGTGGATATCTGACGAGACGTAGACGTAACACCGATTGTCTATTCCTTGCTTTGCATTCTTGTTTCTACATCATAGTGATGAATCCAAGATTCATCTGAGGTTACAAATGGGCAAGAAAATTCTCCTTGTCTTGTTTATATCGTATTAGAAGCGGTTGAAACTGTCTATTCGTGTCTGTTTGTGAACATCTCTTAACATGTATGGTACCCATCTTGCAAACAATTCTTTATCTCCAATTCCTTCGTAATTATATTGTATACCACATGATCTGATAAGCCTGTATCTTCAACCATTTGTCTAGCAGTCACCCACCGATCTTGCAGCACGAGATCATGAACCTTTTTAACACTTACTTGGGCGGTGACAGTTGTGAACGATCTTCCTGCATGTTGATCTGTACAATATTACCTACCACATTTAAACACACGGCACTATCTTTTAACTATGTCATACGATACTGAGACTCCCCTAATGTATTCACTAAATATTGCTGAATTTTAGTTGGAGTCACTTGTTTTAATTGCAAGTACTTAATAACAGCTCGTTGCTCGACACGATCCATTTTACTCGCTCGAAATCAGACGTCTACTGCATACAGGTTCAAAGATTTACTTCTGTAGTGTTTGTCTGAACATACCAGCCGACTTCTTTACGTGAAAATAAATAGTTACATCGGCGTATAAATGAATCAGTCACGGAGCAATGGGATCAGCCCTCGTACTTTAAATTCTAGAAGGATACTAGATTGAATAATTCTAGACAAATTCATACAGAGGATTTCTACGGAATTTATGTAAACGTAGTCCATGCCAAGTAAAATTGTTTTTCTTCAATACTGAGTTTACGTTCAGATACAAGATTTACCCACCTATTTGTGTATATATGTGTCTTAAATTGGTATTCCAAGTATTTTTGAAAACTCTTTGAATTAGCGCTACACAATTGAATATGACGTACACTTAATAAACGCTTTCAATCATTTAAAGAACAAGATACATCTAACCACTAGAGAAAACGTTTGCTTACCGACAGCGCGACGCAAAAGCATTGCATATATGTTATTAGCAAAACAAAAATGTGGATATGACAACTTTTTATTTTTAACACCACCCAACCATGGATGAAACGATATTTATAGCTGTTACAACAGTGTATCACGCTAACTTTGTTATTGTGACATTTTTTTGAGTTATTTTAATAGTTAAGGCTGCTGTATAGTTAGTTTAGGGAATTTAAACCTATTGGGCTCCAAGCCACTGAATTTTGCGGCGCGCTATGAGGATAATTATTTGAAATGTTACAATTAAATATTTTTGAAATCGTTATGTTTGGTAAATTGTTATATTACGTTTTATTTTAAAATAAATTTTCTAATAAGTTTCTTTGGCATAATTTGTAACTATAGCTTCTGTAATAAATTCATTTTTTTCCCTTCTAAAGGTATAAAACGTTGAATTGGGTTTACATTTTAATGTTTTTGTCAAGTTTAGCTGACCATATGCGTTAACACGAGTGTTATTTTAAGAATTGTGATATAAAATTCTATGTTTTCAGCTAGAATACTTGTGTTGTGTGCCGCCTTCATCAATTGGTTTTGGTGCTGACATCTAATGAGATCAGGTATATTATATCTTTTGTTGTTTGTGAATCTAGTATTATTTTCGATTATTTTTTTTCTATTTAGCAAGTACTGACCCATCGTAAATTCGAAACTAGTACTTTGACTTCTGTTTATGGCTTTTTCCTGTTGTAATCAGCTTCTGTTGCTACCGTTATCTAGTGCCGACCTTCTTCTGCACGCTTCTTTGATTATGTCCGATTGGAGACAGATTATAATGAGCGAAACATCTGGTGCAGTAGATTCCCTATCAGAGGACATATGTTCTAAATGCGCCTTCTTGTTTCCCAATTTTAGGACACGTGAGCTATGTTTGTTTTAACAATTCAAGATAATAGCAATACTTCTGTTATCTACTGTTTCTGCAATCCGATTAGGGTCGGAATAATTAATAGTGGTAGTTTTTAAAATTATTTTACTTTTTTCGAAGAACTATGACTTTGTAAAAATGAAAATGGGTTGTTCCGTCAATCTGATTTAATTACTATACGATAATTTTATGTATTAACGTTTGCTACATTTTGTTCTCTGAAAAATGTTAAATTTTCATTTTAACTATTTACGATAAATTTTCTCGTTTTACAATTTATATTTCGCCTAACATTGATTGTTTTTAAATTCAAAGTAATCGTATTTTTAACTTGTTCACTTAACTATTAATTTACATATTTGTGAATTAGCTTTCTTAGTGTAATAGTTAAATTTTGTAAACGGAGAGGTCGCAGTTACGATGATTGTTAACGTTTTGATTTTAGATTAATAGTCACCTAAATATTTAGTTTTGCATAGATGTACCGCCGGTTTAATTGCTAGCTATTAGGTCCGATTTTTGTCATTCACTAGGTCAATCAGTAAAGACAAATTACGTTTCTATTAACTATTAACTGCCTTCCCGAAAATTTTGTTCATTGTCACTGTAAGATGTTTAAAATTTAAGTTGTATATATTTTTAAATTTATTAGGAATAATCTCCACTAGTTTCAGCTAAGATTAAGTCATATCATTTTGCTCAAATCCATTTGTGTTAGTAATAAGACAAAGATTATATAAATGATACAGCTCAAAGCTTGTCTCTCGTTAAATCATAAAATAAATGATTCTGGAGTTGTTCAAATCCATCTTTCATTACTTTAGTAATTTTAATAACTTATGTGTTATTATTCAATGTAGGTACAGGGTGTGTTCGCAAAGTACGAACTCACTTAATTCTAATTAGATATTAATTTTTTTTGCCTGAAAGCAATTTTGCGTCTTTTCTATTCAGCTTGTGAGTTTTACGTACGTGTCTCCCATTTCTACATACGAGGAGTGTCGTAAAATTCCCAAGGCTAAGTCCAATGAACTACAACTTCTGGTAAATGGAGGATTGCCCATTTCTATATTACTTTGGGTTAAACTTCGATTACTTGAGCAAAATTCGATCATTGGCGTGTGACCCGACCTCCGCATGTTTTCCTTGAGCTGCTGTATAATATGTTTAAGCGAGTACGCTACTCTCTGCTAGTACGAAATTTATATAAAAGCACGAATAACCCGTCACAAGTGTGCTACACGAAATTATTGACGTTTCATGGTACAGAAAATGATGGAAATAGACATCGCTTATCGTTGAGATGAACAATTAATTTCCACTGATTTCAGCAGTAAGTTGAATAAGTTATTGACCTTTTTGATGCTAAGAGATAAACCTTTAAGAGCCATGATCGAAATCGTTTTGATAGACTGTAGACTTTTAGGGATCAGAGTAGTCAGATTTTTTTGGAAGAGAAAACGTGATTATTGTCATGGAAACAAGGGAGATGTAAAATATTTTTCTCTGAGATTGACCGAGTATTTGGCTCGTCAATTTTTGTTTGTCGTTTATCGTGAGATATAAAGTCATTAAAACTGCACCTAATAAAGTGTGCGCGGCCGTAAAAGTGCCGAAAGTCGTAGATTCTAGATAGGTTGATAGTCAGAGTCGCGGATTGTTCGAGTGAATGACGAAACTTAATTCGGCACGTCGCGTCTGTAATTGTGAATCGGTCGGAGTTCGAGGCGGAAGTTACATTGTGCAAAGTAGAGAATAGGAAAAAGACTTAGTTTGATGACCGAGTAAAAGGTGGAAAAGGTTTCTTGCAGGAAGGTGTGTGTATTATGTCCGAAAATAACCTCCCGAGGGGATTAACGACACATCTGTAGGCTCGAAGGTTGATATTGGACTTTCCCGATGTATACTAGGATACGGACAGCACATCCTCTAGCAGCATTTACTCCCCCCTCTCTCGTTGTCGTACAAGATATTTTTAGCGTGTAGTAAAAGTTATATCTGTCTTTTACGTTATTGCAAGGCGTTGGTTGAAGCCTGTAGTATTTACGGATTTACAGCCTCTCTCAGTGCTGTATGCCCATTTTTTGAGGAATTGTCCTTCCCACGAAAAGAATGAAACATTGTCTTAGTTATACACATTAATTTTTCTGTATTAACAACTGCGTGTCTATCAGCGACGACAGCTCTTTAATTTAACTGCCTAACTGATACGACCGTAAGAGGTCGTCATCATAAGAGGTATTTATGTACTGTATTCACACCAGTAAATTTAGTCAAAGAGCGATGGTGGTACCGACGTCATACATGTCCGTGTTTCTGATATTTTGGGCCGTTTAATTTTGACTCAGTATATTTGATGACATTTGTTCTAAACCTAATTTAGTTTATGTAATACGTTAATTCCTTAATTCACGGGAAGATTGATCTGAATTATACCTGTCTGTTAAGATTCATATTCATGTAACTTAACAGGATAATCTTAAAATCCATAATTTTGTAAATTTAAAGTTAGATAGGAAATTAAGACACACGTAAATAACTTCATAATGGTAGACATAAATTATGTTACAATCAAACTCAAGACATACATAACAAATACTGATTAAGCTGAAATGTACATACCAAGGATATTTAATATTCTTCAAAACTTGCAAGGTTTACGAATTAAAAGATAACATATGTTTGCCTTCTTAAGGCCTAATAGTTATCTTAAAAACATAGAATTTTCACAAGTCACTAATCATAATGAAATATAGAAGTATATAAAATTTTACAGATCCAACCTTTGTGTAAGCTACAATTAGAAAAGCACGCGTCTAATTAGGAAAAATTAAGAAATTAGAACAATTCAGAGTCGTAAAAATTTTTATGAGGGAATACATTATTATACATATTTTAAGTTGAACCACTCACATGGCACCTAATTTTATTATTTAAACTGTAACTTTTGAAAATAAAATTACTGATGCTTGAATATTGTTTGAACAGAGTCGCTGCAGTGTGTGCTTAGGAATTAATTGCACTTAATTAGTGAGTGAGACCGCTCATTGGCACTGCAGCCGGCTACAGACCCAGCATCGCGTAGGAGATATCTAAAATTCCCTGGAAATATCAAAGTCTTATTTTCCACACTACTTGAGACTGATAGTGATTTCCAAGGTGAAGTTGTTTCCGAAGCAGTGCGAGTGCGCTAGGGAAACTATTTTAATTGCGTACCTAACACCGTCATAGTTATGATATTTTATCTTGGTTTGAGTTTATTATATGGCTAAATATCCCCGCATTTGGTTGTTTTATTTTGATTTAATTTAGTTTTAAGACCCTTACCTGTGAAACCTATAGATTTGGGAGTAAGGCCGAGTAGAATCCGCGACACATCAGAGTGCTTAGGGCGGGGCCTATCCTTGCAAGTAGATTACCCGCTGTTTTACCGGTAGATAAACGCGGACGATCAGTTCTGTCACGCTGGTCATTGCCTTTTCGGGCATACCTTACCGCTGTCAGCGACAATAGCGTCCCAATCGACCTGTGTACCGTGTATCTTCCGATTGGTAACGCAGGTAGGAAGCTGATTCATCCTATTTCCCCTTTACGTCCCCCAAGACAGAACTGTTAACAGCGATTTCTGTCGTTAGTTTCGACCCCCCTGCTCACTTCCGTAGCCTAGTTGGTGCTCGCTGTTAATGTCGGTTCCGTCGTCTGGGAACGTGTTCCGGCATAGTGTCAAATTGGACCGTGACAAAGCATAGATGCCAAATGTAATCCTTGTAATTATAATTTGCAGGGTCCAAATTTCTGTTTTAGGTTTTGTAACTAAGTCCTGCGACGCACATAATATATCAAGGATGATGATTCGGTGTATTTTGAGGAACAATTTTTAGGAAATGGAAGAAAATATTATTTATGTTAATAAAATTTATTTTTATTAATCTTTTTGCTTTTCCCTTTTAATTCAGTTGCTGTAAAAGGATGTTGTTTCCACCTCAATGTATAGAAAATCTCCTTAGTTGATTTTGTAGGTATCATGCATGCGATCAATTTACATCGGGGTGCCAACCTGGAAAAGCGGGCATAACTCCTGAATCCGTCATTTTGGAAATGGCCGTCATACGGCTGACATGATTCTCTTTTGGAGCCGATAGCTCGGAACTGACGCGTGTTATCATAGTAAATCTCATTACAACAAATTTAGCTCACACCCTGTGAAATAATTCTTTTTATTAGAAAAAATGTCCTGAAGACAATACTTTCAGAATTATTGAGGGAAAAGTAATACTTAGCGTACAATTAAGGTTTTTGTTTTGCATAAATCGACCTGTATCTCTGAAACTGTGTAATATTTTGTGAGGTTTATGTAGTCAGAATACATTTGCTAAATATTTGGAAACAAAAAGTGTAATAAGGGTTAGTGCCGTAGCAGTCTCCGTTTCCGAGATATAGGCCAATATTAAGGCGATAACCAAATTTTTGGTAGTGTCTGTTGTCACATTTGCCTGGGTGGAATAAAAACCCTCATACAAACATCTGATAAATAACGTTTTTACTTTCTCTTACCTATATGAAATGTAATATAGAGTCATGTTTTCGGTCAAAATTTTCGATGTCCAGTTTTTAGCGGAAATACACGTTTACAGGTCCCCTGAGCCCGAAAAACATGTTTTTAGAAATTAGTCTTTGTGTGTATGTGTGTGTGTTTGTGTGTGTGTGTGTGCGCGTGTGGGCATGCGTGTGCGTGCGTGAATCCGTGCGTGCGTGCGTGCGTATGTGCGCGCGAGCGTGGGTGCGTGTGTGCGGTGTGTTTGTGTGCATGTGTGTGTACGTATGTGGTCAATATATCTCGAAAGCCAAACGTCGTAGAAAAGTGAAATTTTATATATAAGTTTATTATCGTCTTGGCACCTCCTAGTAATTATTTCGTTAAAATCGAATGACCCGAAGTGCCACTTTATTCTTGTGACTTTAAGGTTTTTTGCAATTTTCTCGAAAACTGCTATAACGATTTTTTTAAACTCGTCACATTTCTTGCGCCATAATGCCATATCACATGAACTAATTGGTTTCTCTGAGAAAATTCGTCGAAGTAAGTTATTGAGAAAAGTCTCTAGAGTTAAGCAATGTTTTGTCTGGGCAGTAACTTGGATGGGCGACCGTTCCAATTATCACCCCCAAAATAAAAGAAATTAATGTTTTAATGATTTGTGTGCATTATTTACATACTTAATTACTTTTTATTTAAACTTATAAATTATTTTTGCTTTAAATTAGCTTAAAATTTAATTACAATGCTCTTAGTACATGTATAAAGAAAATTATAAATGGATGAATTATTTATGCTTTGAAATTAATTTTAGAGTTTACAAATTAGGTGTATAGGAAAGTAACTAACGTCAATAAATTGAAATTAAATTTAAAACGGGTAAGAGAAATTCGTGTATTGTTTCTCACCAGATTTTTATTTTTAAAGATAGTTGTTATACACGTGTGGTTTCATTTCTTCAACGCTTTCTCATAAATCCTTTTGTATCTGTCGCCTTTAAATCTATTTCTTATAAATCCACTTGTTTGACGATCGTATCACACAATGATTACGGTAATATAAATCAGCTGCAAATAAACTAGATACGTCTGTTAGATCAGCAAAATGGTGGATTCGGGAATTATTTCCACCTTCCAAAGCTGGCACCCTGACTAAAATTCATCACAGGCCTCATCCCTAGCTAGTAGACTATTTGTAAATAAGAAATATTTTTATGAATTACCTTTTATTTAAATGTTTGATAGGAATCGTAAGCTGCCTTTCTTTGCCCTATATTTTTCTGTTTACTTGCAATACTACAATTTAACAAATTTCTGTTACGTTTTTGATGAATTACAATCAGCAAAAGTATCTTCAGCAATACACAAGTTAATGATTTCGGGAGTCACCCTCACATCTTTTCTACTTTAACAATAGTTTCATTTTAAATTTGTAAATTTTGTAGGACAATTCATTGTTAACAAGGCAAATGTAGAAGTACGCATATCGTTTATTCAATTTGTTTAGTGTCTAACAAAAGCTTCTTAAACTGATAATTTTTTATTTCTAAATCGATATTATTTGAGTAATAACTGATAAGGTTTGTGGGTTTATAAATAGTCGTATGTGAAGAAAGTTGTTAAAATTATGACTAGTTCTAGCAAACCGATTAATGATGTCATGAATTTAATCATAGTTAGTATTAGAAAATATATATGTCAAAGGTTAGATAATTGCACTAAATACATTTGAAGGCAGTTAATGTTTTGCGGAAAAAATAATAAAAGAAGGTTTCTCTTTTTTACAGGCAGTCAATTAATTATAATTGAAGGTTCTTCAAACATTGAAGTTATACAATCTAATTGAAGATCTAATTTTGCGCAACACATTGTGTCATTACACGTGGCATCGTTTATATTAATCGGTTGTAATTAATTTTTGTTGTGATAATAAAATTCGGAAATATTTCTGACGAAAATATAACAGTCACAATACTATTTCCCAACATTTTGCTTATCGCTTTAACTTATACCCCACATTTTTGTTTTCAAATTATATGATTTTACTTTGTCCTATTCCTTGTTTTGCGTTTTTTACTCTTCATGGTAACAAATATTATTATACTATTTATAAAACCCTAGCAGGTGGTTGTGCAAACCATGATTAACGAGACGATTTGTTGAAATGTTTTGCGTTCAATATTGTAACAGTCATTTCTGATATTTTAAACAAGCTGTCAAACTAACTATTCAATATTCAAAACAAATTATTCCTGGGTTACTAGGAATGTGCTTAAACGCATCTCAGTTTTTGATGTACAGGTATGCAAAAAATTATTTTACCACTTAACAAAAATGGGTAGAAGTATTGTTGATTTGGGTAAATAGTTAAAGATGCAATGTTAATAAAATTCACTGTTCAAATATTAACAGCACATAAAGATTAGATATACAAAGTCGGAAATCCACTTTTTTGTTATCAGGAGACACTCACTAACATGCCACCTTCAAGTGAATGTCAATAATCTCAGGGTTAAAAATGTTTAAGATCACAATTTTTCCATTATATACAAGCAAATAAACGGACTACCTTATAGGTGCAGGTCTATACATTTATGAAGGTAAGTTCAGTTGAAATTGGATGTCAAACGGTATTTAAGAAAACTGTGTTTTTAGAAATACTTATTGTATAAAAAATATTTTTAGTAATAATAACTAAAAAATACCAATGATTATTGCAATAACTATGGAAGTTACATCAGAATTTAATTCTTGATCTAAAGCCGGGGTTACTTTTTTTATATGAATTTTTTGGTAGTTTGATTGTAAGTAATCACACATCCCGAACCGAGACTAAATATCATGTTTACTTCTAATTATGCCAATTTAATAATCAAAATTTAAATTGGTAATCAATATAATTATAATGCTTATATAAAATTTTAGGTTCTACTTCGCAAGTTTAATTTAATTTCTTGAAAGAAATTATTAAGAGCATTTTTAAAGAGTAAATGCAAATCTGCTTTGGAATTAAAATTAGAATAAAAGAAATACTATTCTTATTATCGAGGTAATCTAAAAGACAGCAAAGGTATGAAAAAATCTATAAGAAATTAGTAAACAATGGCTGTAAGCATTATACATGAGTTGTGTCTAATAAATTCGGCGAATGGTATAATAAAAACACAAAAACAGAATGCACATTGCAAATACCTTTATTGACCTTCGAAGCAGTCCCCGCCAGATATAACACACTTTTCACAACGTTCGTATAGCTTGTGGAAACTGTTGGAAAACTCTTATTTTGAAATCGCTTTTAGAAGTGCTGTCACACGTCCTTGAACCTCCATGACGTCCACAAACCGTGATACCTTTAAAGTCCCCTTAAGACGAGAGAACAAGAAAAAGTTAGCAGGAGCAAGATCTGGAGAGTAGGGTGGGTGTTCCAAAACCGTCACGCCGCGCTGAGCCAAAAATTGGTGTACAATGATGCTCGTATGCGATGGTGCATTGTCGTTCAGTAACATCCACTTTCCGGATTGAATCATCTGTCGAAAACTGCGATCAACATGGTCTTCATCTTGGATTTTTGCATGCGGCTCTTAGTTTGTTGCGGGGAGGAAGGTGGCCACATTGTATTGATTATCTTTTCGTTTCGGGGTCGTACTGGTAACACCAAGACTCGTGCCCGTGACAATGGAACCCAGAAAGAACGGATCCCGGTCACACATAGCGATGAAGTCGCCACTGGTTACAAAATGTCTTGCTTGTGCTCGTCTGTTAGAATGTGAGGCACAAATCGTGAACAAATTTTGTGCGTACCCAAATTTTCATGGATGATGACTTCCACTGTATTTTTGCTAATGTCCATTTCTGCTGCTATTAATCGCAAAGTCAATCGCCGATCGCACACGTTCAATGTTTTCAGTTGTCCTGCTTGTGGATGGCCGGCTCGAATGAAGTTCTTCCTCCATCGATTCCTTGCCAGTGCGAAAGCGTGCAAACCAACCTTACGTACATTTTCTACGCATAGCATCCTACCCGTAAACTTTCACTAACAATTCATCGATATCTGTCGCCGATTTACACAATTTGAAGCAGAATTTAATGTTGTGCCGTTGCTCCATGGCTTTTCCATGCACACTGCTCGGAACACTCTATTGAAATGACTGCAGCACTACGATACGAGGAGCCTCGCGCGATCCCGGACAGATGATAGGTCTGGCATGTCCATGCATATCTACGTATGCGTGTAACCTTGTTTCAAGCTTTGAATACCGATGTATTGGACCATTCACCGAATTTATTATTTTTTTAACAAAGAAATGAGATAAAGTAATCCCCATAATGCGTTTTATAAAACAGAAGTCAACCCTTCCAACGCAAAGGGCCCTGCGATGGGCGTACTTAACTACAAAAGTGTCCTCCATCTAACCCAATGTTACCCACCGAAGGGTAAGACTTAAAGTTAACCCTTAAAGTATATATTTAGGCGTGGAAATTTTCTAAAAATATCCGAAGAATCGCTTTCTAGACCCTTCCAGGTCAACGGAAAGGCAGGTAACAGAAGCTCTTTAATTCCATCACTGTTTTTACACTACAAATTCTTTTCAATTTCCTCTTCGAGGAAGAAGAAGCAGGAAATCAAATCAGGTAAATATATATTAATGTGATGATGTTTTGGATTTTTACAGTTTTGGAACGAATTTGTCTACGATTAGTCTGTAATTTAAATTGTCCGATATAATTCACTAACACGTTCCACAATCGGGCGAATATCGTGAATTGTGTGTCAACTGTCCTTTAAGATTGTTTTGCGAATTTGGCCAATGAACGTTCATTGTCGTCCATTGACGTTCTTAGTTTTGGAAAAGTTTTCTTTAAGCATTCGTATATCTCAGCCGCACTTTGACACAATGTTTAACAAAACGGAATGCAAGATCGCTGGCTAAAGTCCGTGATATTCCACGAAATGCACTACCTTACAAATCGTTTGTAAAACAAAAATGATGACGTTTACAACGATTCCATCTTTTATGTGCACAACTATATGCATAGCCGTACTAAGTCAAATTTTCGAAGCAGATCTACGTAGTTCCAGGCAATTCCAGGCAATGTGAAATAAAAGAATCCCTATGCTATCGGGGCTATTTTGCCTAATAACACATAACGTCACGTAATCTTAAGTAATGTTATAGTCACTGAAATCGGTTTGGTTATAACATTGTATGGGTTACGTATCTGTACGATTTTATAAAGATATCAATAAACTTATATTGACTAGATGGACTAAATATGTAGTTTAGATATTGTAAAATAAAGTAAATAAACTAAATAAACAGCTAGTCACGATTGTAAGTGTGTTTTATGTGAACTAAGCTATATTTAGTTTCGTTAGTTTTCTGATTGGTGATTTTCAGTTGATGACTGCATTACTTCTTCGTTCTTCATTCCTACGTTAATTTAATCAGGAACTATTATGTCTTCATCTGGCATAGATCGAAATAAAAGGGATTTGAAGACTTTATTACGAAATTAACCCTCATTAAGATATCACACAATTTCTGAACATTCAAGGCCTTTCTAACAAGCTTCGAAATAAAATTGTATGCTTTTATATGTTACTGTGTCTTATTATATAAACCTTTTACCTATTATCGCAGCATGTACGACAATTTGTGAATGTTACCATCATATTAAAATGTTTGCTTCGAATCAATTGAAAGTATTTTTAAAAAGAATTATATACGAAATTTAAGAAATGCGATTTCCAGAAACGAACCGTGTCAAATTTTGACAAAATTTCAAAGTTTTACTCACATCAAAACAATGAAATATCATTAGAACCACAGAAAAATGAACTGGTTAACCAAGTCAGAGTTGAAGCTTCAAAGAATGGGGAAAGAGAGACAGTATTCGGGTATTTATAGCGATATCAGCGAAATCGGTAACTGTGCTATTCTGTCAGAATTTCCCACGGCGACTCTGGTCATGGAAACCTTTCTTCTCATAATTACACAGTAATCTTTTTGTGTGTCAGTTATTTCAATTTAATTAACCACAATTAATGTTATTAACTTAAATACTTAAGCAAATTAACCAAAAAGCTTGGGAACAATTTTCGATGTAAAAATTTTCTTTCATAATCATAATTTCACATCTTCACTGACCTCCTTTGATACTATTTATTGCTTTAATTTAATTATTATATTTGCTGAAAATTATTAAACATTAATACAGTACAACACTGTTAAGACGAACCCGTGATATAACGGTCGATCGTCTATAACGAACAAAATCTTAAGTTCCGAACTGATTTACATTTATTAACGTACATTTGACGATTGATTTTAACGAACACATTTATAACGAATGGTCGAAAATAACAACTGCAGTTGCTTGGGTATAAACGGCAGTCATTTAGAGGGTTTGTTACAACTATTTAGTTTCTGCTGGTTATATGGTTTTTATCGTTATTTAAATAACACTGTAGAAATTCTCGCTTCTAAAACGGTGTGTTCAATTGTCGATATTTTTGCATGAATAGATAACGTTTATTTGAAGTGCCAAATGAGATATGTTGCTATTCAAGGTTTTGAAGTTGACGAGGATAAGGATGAGTTGAGCAAATTAAAAAAAAAGTTAGGATGGGTCCCTTACTATCGAAAGGGATGGTGAAAATCGTATATCCATATCTTATTGTTTTCAAGTTATTAAGGTTGCAGCATCTGACGTGGTCACTCTGAACTATATTAAAAATCAAGGTGCAGTTATAAACAATTTTAATTAATATCTAATTCCGGAAATGTAATACATAAATGTGAACCTAAAATTAAATCAATCTAATTGTGCTAATTTAAATAAAAGATAGGTACCGGTCTAAATTTACCTATTTATAAGCCAGCCTTATAAATTATGAAATTTAATGGCGTAAATAAGCTAATATATATATATATATATATATATATATATATATATATATATATATATATATATATAT
>JAHWXV010376862.1:0-10368 GCA_024586415.1 Phrixothrix hirtus | reverse complement strand
TTAAAATACATGTATAAAAAGAATCATACTCTTATTGAAGATATATAATTTGAATCTTAATACTGAATACAATATTTCAAATAAAGTATAAATCATATCATTGAATCTATATGATACACAATTAAACTGGTGAAAAACCTTTTAACATTACCTTCGTAACTCAATGCAGAGGATTATAAATTAAATAATGAACCCCTTGAGATCTCATGCACTAGAGCTAAAATTATCGGGTTAGTCAAGCTTTTAAGAAACCACACTTGACTAAGTATTTCATGTCCGGCTCTCTAATCGGTATAAAGTACCAGAGAGAGCGCGACAATAGCAGATACACAAAGATTAGCTTTATTAGATAAGGTGTGAGTATCTTATGTATGTATTACAGCTGATGTGTTATCTGCATACAATGTAACATGTTCAGTTTTAAGGTAAGTACGAATGTCATTAATAAAGATTGAAAATAGGAGGGGTCCTAGGGTACTTCCCTGTGGCACACACTTACGTATATGACGAAATTCGGATCGTGCTTCCTTATTCTTCCTTCTCAAAATAACTTGTTGAGAACGACCAGATAAATAAGACGCAAGCCATTTCTTACGAATTTCTCTAATGCCATGTTTATTCAATTGCTTTTTTAAAATTGACAAATTTACTGATTTAAAAGCACGAGATAGATCAAAATATATACCAAATACTTTCAGATTAAGATCTAGACCAACCATGAGGTTATTCAAGGATCATACGTTGGCATCCTCCGTAGAAAGATTTTTTGTAAAAGCAAATTAACAATCGATCCGAACACTGTTTTTTGTTAGAAAATTAATTAATCTGGTATAAAAAGCGTTGTCCAAGATCTTTGAGAATACCGATAAAATCGACATTTCGGTTTTATCATTTTTTTATATATAGACACTATCGCAGTCTATTATAAAATTGTAGGGAAAATACAAGTGGAAAATGATTCATTTATGAGTTCAACAAGAATAGGTGTAATAAATTCAGACGCTTCTTTTAAAAGCGAACATGGAATACCGTCATATCCTGCAGAGTCTTTAGCTGCAACCTTTTTAATTAGCCAATTAACTTACTAATAATCAACCGGTGTTACAAAGAATGTGTTATCAATTTGCGCAATGTTTATATCATGGACTATTCTAGAATGATCAGTTACCACATCAAGAGATTGAATAAAATATTTATAAAGTTTTTCAGATGCTATTTGTAGATCACTTATAGCATTTCCGGAGTTAATATAAAAAACATCTGGATAGCTATGAACTCAAGCTTAATATTAGTCTCGTTTTTAATTATTGACCAGGCTCCTTTAGCCTTGTTCTTATAGTTATGAAATCGTTCATCATTATACAACTTTTTGGCGCTATCAATTGAAAGCTTGTGGTATTTTATTAATTTTTGTAGTATATATAAAGTTGCGAACTATTGCCTCGCTTACATAGTTTAAACAAATCTCTAAGTATATCTCTTTGTTGTATAATTTAATCTGTAATCCATGCTATCTTATTTTTTTTGAGTGTTTGTACTAACACGATGAAATAGAAAAGCAGTGTTTACAATGTTTTGCATAACATTTGAAAAGTAACTAAATCTATCGACGATATTGTCATATAATAAAAAATCATCGCAATTCTCCGAAGATATAAGTTCAATAAATCTTTTTTTGTTGTTTTCATTTCGAAAGTTACGTTTATACCGATAGGCTGCAGGATCGTTAATCGGCTCTTCTATTGAAAACAAAACACTTTGTAAGAAGTGATCCGAAATATTTGCATCAATAAAATTGGTTTGTAAAATATCAGTATTCGTAAGGATGTTGCCCATTCTAGTTTTGGACGCTCCCTGGATTCTGGTGTAGTCATGAATGCATTGCATAAGACCATACGATTCAAATACAGTACACATTTCTATTTTATAAGGAATTATAGAAGATTCGTCAAAATTTATATTAAAATCGCCGCATACAATTAAAAAATGTTCCGATTAAACATATGAGTTCATCTAATTTGCTAATAGTTAGCATTGCGTCAGAATTCGGCGCTCTATAAGCACAACACACGACAACAGAAAATTTTTGAAATATCACTCCTACCAATGCGTATTCAAGCACTGAACTTATTTTGCTAACTGCAAGTGATTTTAAATTAAATTGAATGTTCTATTTTACAAAGATTACCACGCCACCATCAGAGTTTGTGGAGCGATAGAAAAAATCAGACAAAATATAGGAATTTATACGCAGTGAAAGCAATTCCGATTCATTACACCTAGATTCAGAAAAACACATAACATCGGGATAATCAAGGGAGTGTAACAGAACCTCGACTTGTGAAACGTTACTGCGAAGACTGCAGATATTTAAATGGCAAACACATCCGGATTTGTAAATGATTGTTTTATTAGCCGTATTTAGAGTACTTTGTTTTTAATCTCAGATCTAATTTGATAATATGGTATAAATTCATATTGTAACAAAAATTAGAAACAGTAAATGGAGAATTCTAGAATCATCTAGAATGTTTTCTTTATAATAAAATAGGTGATGTACTCGCATTGACTCATTGCAGTAACCATTACCTGTCAATTAGTTAGGTCAGCAATGAGTCACAGCATTACAAATTATTACATTATTATGAGTAATATTCTGGAATCTTCTATTTCTATTGTTTCAGAATTTATCTTTTCTATATAAATAGCAGATTAAATTCTCTTAGTTTAGTTTTTGTTAGAATCTTATACTGTTCATTACTGATGTAAATATAAATATACATAAATAGAAATATAAAGATTTGCTGTTAGTGGATTGTGAAATAAATAAGTATAGTATTAGCAGATATAAATAAACTTTTAAAAAACAATTAACTAGTTTTGTTACAATATCAATTTTCAGGTAATGGGAGTAAATGCCTGCTTACTCCTACTAATAATTGGCAGGACACTTCCCCGTTTGAGTAAATTTCAAAAAAGAAGAAAGGAATCGCTGGATAATCCAAATGAGAAATGAGAGAAAGAGAGAGAGAGAGAGAGATTGAGGGAGAGAAAGAGAAAGAGTATCTCGATGACAACTAGGAATTCACGGTACTGCTTATCTGTACTGAAATTTCATTACAATTGCCATTTTAATTATAAAAATATAAATTCAGTCATTCATGCAAAATTATGCACGAAATATATTAATTTAAATAAAACGACAGATAAATTTAGAAATGCTAAATTATGATTAATGAAATATGTATGGCAATGTGATATAAACAATAAATTTACAGAATAAGAAGAAGGGACTGGCATAATAATAATTCACTAAGATATATAATTAATTTAGTAACATTATGTAATTCAACAATAAGAAGCAAGAAATTGTAATACTCTGGCTGTACAATTTGAGTAATTCTAAATATAATAGAAATTAATTTTTATTTATACCCAAGGAAATCGGCTAAGAATTGAGTTTTCAAAATTTCCATATTAAATGGCAGATAAAAAAAGGTGTCATAAAATTTTACATAAGACTGATAGAAATCAATATGAAATCAATGAAATTTAATAAATTGAGACATCATATTATCTAGTTGACAACTTTTTCAGGTAATACTTTGAAACGACGCCGATGGGACATCTGATATAACAAACCCTTGGAAAATAACTCCATTTAGGGAATTACCACTAATTCAATGACAATTTGTCGATAGTAGAATTATTATCCAGAATCCCTTGGAATGAAATCACCGATGGATCACTCCTTACGTGAAATATGATCTCTCATTATGAAAAGCCACACTTTTGCCATAAATTAATGTATAATTATATAGCTATACGTAAATCAGATGCTGATCTGATCTAAACTAAGAAGTGAAAAATCCTGAAAGTTTGGCCCTATGCTTAAAACAAAGATTCAAAGTAAAATTATGTGCTACGGATTTATTATAATTTATTTTGCTCAGAATATTTGATATGAGTCAAACGTGATTTTATAAGCTATAGTAGTTTTTGATTCCTGTTTTTGGCAATAGGTCCGCTACACGGCTTACTCAGACACCTCAGGGCAGATATCAAATCTCTATGATAGGAACACTACCGCATATAAATAAAATGACGCCAGGACAGCTAGCCTGATATCTAAAGGAATTAATTAAGAAAAAATCGATGTTTCTTTATCAGAGGTAATGTGACTTAAATTGCTTACAAAACCTAGACAGATTTTTAACAAAAACTTAAGGTTGTGCAGCAAATTGGTTTAATTTATTAATAGTTGGCAATTTTAAATTTATAATAAAATAATAAATTCGTTTTAAAATTGAATACAAATTCAAATATTAATCAAAATAAATATTCTTACCAAATTATTTTTAGCACTTTGTGATATCGTCCTAAAAGTGGATGCAGTGTCGGTTGAATATATTAAGACGACCTAAATTTGGAACAAATATGGCAATCTCTCGTTCTAAAAATTATTATTATATCCAAACCATTTATATAGAAGCGATTGAAATGAAAGCTAGAGTACAATTTGTATTATACTATCCATTTAAAAATGTACTTACAAACATCAGTAAACAATTATGTCCGCGCATAATTCCATGGATAGTGACAGTGCGCGTTGAGATACATAAATTACGGCAACTGAGCACAAAACATCCATGCTACTGATGTGCATTTATTTAATTATTTTAAAAAATTTTCAAATGTACAGTAACACGCAAACTTGATTTATACGTCATCACCCTTGAGATGTTGAGCGAACTCTATAAAAAATTACAGAAAGAACAGTGGAAAACAGAACAACAAACGCACATTTGCATTGGATTTTGTGGCCATGGCAGAAAGAAGGAGGAGGGAGGGTTGAGTGATAGCCGGTATAACCGGTAGATGTGTAGAAATTGGTGCGAACTTAAAAAGTTTTATTACTAACATTTAATTAATGTCAACTTTGGAATGGAAAGTTTTGAAGAAAATCATCATATTGATTTTGAAATGTAGATACA
Source organism: Phrixothrix hirtus (assembly GCA_024586415.1). Classification (NCBI taxonomy): domain Eukaryota; kingdom Metazoa; phylum Arthropoda; class Insecta; order Coleoptera; family Phengodidae; genus Phrixothrix; species Phrixothrix hirtus. The sequence continues at coordinate 5,374 of JAHWXV010376862.1, read as the reverse complement.
CCAGCAAAATATATTTTTTGGATTTCCTTTCACAACATTGTTTTCTGGTCGTTATTAGTGATTGAAAAGTAATTGCTTTCGACTGGACCAAAAAACCTTTGTACGGAATTTCATTGATGCGAATAAGGACGTTGCAATACGCTAACTACTGGTTACTACATTAATAAATGAATACCTAGCGTTGTATTATTCCTTTAGCAAAGCATATTCACGCAGGCAAAGAAAATCTTATTTGTTGTATGCTGTTGAGGCATAACTAATAAATTCTAAACTAAACCTTCAGAAAAGCTTAAAAGTTATAGTTACTATATAAATAGTTATTAAACTTAAATATAGTAATGGCAAAACTAGAATTAGCTATATAGAAACTAATAAATTATATATACATTCAATAGAATAATAAATATTCCAATTAAAACAAATTATCGACGCCAGAGAGTCTTTCAAGTAAATTCGCAATGAAGTAAAACTGAAGTAAATAAGTCATCTAAAATTTGCAAGACTAAAATTCAATCGTAATTCTCTTGTAATTTGTAAATCGAGAATAAGCTAGATTAGGGATTAAAAATTTAAATGTCGAGAAGTGTTATACAAAGAGCGCGTGAAACAAATTTTAACGGGCAAAATTTGAACGTAATTGGACACCTTAACATTGTAACAATAGAGACCGAAAATGAATAAATAGTCCAAGGAAACTATAAATAGGGTGGCAACCAAGGAAACGATATCTTTATCATCTTTAACTACAGCTAACTGTGGGGAGTTGACATTCGCATGAAGCGATAACTAATTTGAGACATTTTATAAAGATTTATTCATAATCAGAATATTCTTTGAGCGAGCCTGGCACACACATTAAGATAAATACAAATTAAATTTGACAGTTAAATATTAATTGTTCTGAACCGAAAAGAACTTCAAAAGTAATATCTAATTCTAAATAATCGCATTATCACAGCCGCGGTACTGCGATTAAAATTGAAGAATCAAATAAAGGAGTAAATAACTCGCACGATTTAAAGAACTTTTCATGTATATATCACTGGATAAGTAATATTAAGTATTAGTCTAAAACTCTACAGTTTGTCTAAGTTTCAAAGCCAGTCAAGTGAATTTAATTCCCTTACTAAAATTCTGAAGTTTGCAGTAGAATAATTTGCAGTTAAATAGCTATTAAATTATATTTTATGCAGTTTTCTATTTTTTTATTGTATGAAAATTTATTAAAACATTCCAATCGTTTCATTTTATATATTAACAAAAGTATTGGATATTTTGGAATTGTACATATTTAATATATTCCCGTTATTTAAAAGTTATTGTAGTAAGTGCAGGTAGAAATCCTAACAATGCGAAATAAATTATTTCAGTTAAAGCATGTTTACCGCTGATCTTTGAAAATAAAGGACCGCTTGACAACGTAAATTAATTAGTGATATAAATAACCATTATTATCTTGGCAAATAAAAAATATATTAATTTATTAACACGTTTTTTTTGTGGTAAATATGTTGTTCGCCAAGAAAGTTTTGAAATAAATAATTCTCAATAGCTAATATTTTTACTCCTATAAGTTTGTTAGCATCGATCATTTTTAGATGTATTTTCCTACAGTTGTTGAATTAATTTAAAGCATGTGACAAATACTTTAGATATTTGAAATTTTGCAAAGATTTCTTCTTCACTAATTAAATATTTTTTATTTTAGCAGCATTTAACTCCACCTTTAGATTTTGGTGTATTAATAGCATCATGTAGCGTTTCTTGTTATTTTTGAATTCGCAGAAAATGATGATCCAATTTAATGCACAGCGGTGTATTTCGAACCGTTTTCAAACTGTCAAATAATTTTACTCAAAATTTTGGGCGCCAGAACGTTTTATTTAGCAACAACATGGTGAAAACGTGATGTGCAACAACATTTAGCACATTTTGTTAAAAACCAGAGGAACAACTGAATAACAACAGAAGTGTACTTGTTAAACAATTAGTAACACCTGGTGTTTTGTTGTCATAATAATGTTGCTACGATTAATTTTAATTCACCTACCGTTCTATATATCTTTATATAATGATTTAGTTTAGTTTGAGAACAGTTTTCCAAATAAATGCAAAGTTTAGTGCTAAAGGCTTCTGCGATCTAGTTCAAATATATAACATTAATAAAGTTAACCTTAAATAGACAAATAAATTCCCAACATTCTAGTTTGCGCAAAATTGCATATTAAAATACTTATAGCTTAGCTTCTTTTTGCTATCAGTATTTGACTGGTCACTTACTAGTTATTATAAAAGGTTTATGTTTCCCAGTAGGTCAGCTCTGCAACTTAACGAAAGTCCGTGGGATACTTCTAAATAGAGGACGAACTAAACTTGCAATGAGAGAAAGAATTGTAACGCTCATATAAATAGAAGAACTTGAAGTACGAGGGCGGTCTGATAAATGGCCGGTTTGAACATGAGAACACAACTTTATCTTCAAAATTTCATTTTATTTCTCAACATAGTTTACCTTTACCTCGATACACTTAGTCCAACGTTTTGGAATTTCATTAGGCCATCCTTGTAGTACGATTTATCAAGTCCTCGAAAATATGCATCAGTTTCCTATACAACTTATTCATTGGATTCAAATCTCCTTCCTTAAGCCATTTGTTCAGGTTTTGGCACAGGAAGTAGTCACAGGGAGATAGATCAGGAGAATATGGAGGACAGGGAAGTAATTTGTAGCTTAGATCATTTCATTTCTGTTGAGTTTTCCATGATGTGTGAGCTGGTGCGTTGTCATGATGAAAAAGCACTCCCTTTTTTGCCGAACGTTGTCGTTTTTTCTTTATTTAAACGTGGAATTGGTTCAGTAATGCCACATAATAATCTTCAGTGATTTTTTTTCGCGTTTTAGGATAATAAATGAGCATGATACCTTGGGCATCTCAAAAAATAGTCGCCAAAACCTTTGCAGCTGATGCAACCATCTTTGCTTTCTTCGGTACATTTGAACCAGGTTCAACCCATTTTTTTATAGTGTCTTTGTTTCAGGTGTATAGCGCTGGATCCACGTTCCATCTGGGGTAACAAATCTACCACAAAATTCATTCATCTAAATTATGTTAAAACATCATCAAACGTTGCTTTGAAATGACCACACGATTGCGTTTTTGTTGAATTGTCAAAAAACGCACCATCCATCTTACTGAGAGCTTTTCATATGTAAATGTTCATGCAAAATGTTACCCACACGTTTTTTTGAGAAGTCAGCTCTCTCACGCAGTTTCATTCGTAGATTTTCCAAAACGATATCATGGATTTTATCGATAATTTCTTTGATGGTTACTTCAATTGGTTGATCTGAACGATGTTCATCAATTGTGCAAGTATGACCACGTTTGAATACTGAAAACCCATAAATCACAGTTGAATTTGCTGCAGCAGATATACCATAATATTTATCAAGCTTTTTTTTGTTTCTTTCGTGGTTTTTCCACCCAAAAAATAATGCTTATTCAATGCACGAAATTCTTTTTTATCCATTATTTTAACACCATCACAAGTTGTTCGCTTTTTATGGCTGTCAAACATAAACTAAGTAACATATAGCGCTAAAAATCTACCCAAATCCTACTAATAGATTGTGTCTGATAAAAATGATATACATTCGGTAATGAGTGGCTCCATCTCCTGGAAACCGCCTAATTATCAAACTGCCCTCGTAATATGCAAATATATTGGGCGAATCTAAATTAAAGTCTACATATACACGTATAAGTAAAGTAAGATGAAGTGCCGAGTTGTTTATGTTAAATAGTTGCCCCAATGAGAAATACTAAGTGTAGATAATTCTTCGGACCAGCTTTTGTGCTTTTTGCATTTCTACATGTAAACTAAAGATTTTGGGACCATCTATCCTTAGTAGTGGCTATCGTATGGAGAATTTGATTTTTACACAAAAATGGCTTTCTTCTTTAGTTAGTTGTCATTCATTACTGAAGCAAACTTATTGTCTATACAGACGTATCAGAAGTACTAAAGTAACATAATATCGACATCATCTCCGAAGTACTTCGTTGTAATTAGAATCGCAATACTCAAGATCTCCAGCTAATTTAGGATACAGAAATCCTTTGTTATTTAATTAAATACATGGCGTGAGTGTAATTAGTTCAGTTTGAAAAGTTTTGTCTTCATAATGCGTATTTGGACAGTCCAGGTTGCTATTTCTATATACCAATAACTGTGACATAATCATCATTAATTTTAATGAAATCCTTGTTTAACCTTTTCGTTTCGTCAAGTAATATTTAAAAATACACAGCTACCCTTACTTTCCCGATCAACGTTTACCGTGCAAATATCTAATCCTGTAATAGTACGCGCTTTTGAATTATATCCTTATTTAACACTTTCATTTTATTTCGTAACACTCCTATTTAGCAACAAGAAGCTATTTGCACCTAATCGATTCAAATTCTGTTAATTGAATAATTACATTTGTAAATGTATATCATATTTTGATTCCCGAATCTTTAATTTGTTGATATAAATTTAATGCTATTTTAATCATCTAAGACGTTTCCATTACGCTATTGAAATAGTGAACAGGTACAAGTTAAACTATAAAAAGGTTAAAGTAAGTGTCAAGAACTTCAGCTTTCCAAGGAATTCCAAAACTTCATAAGTTTCCTTAGTTGTTGAACCTTGTTACGACAAGGTTCTTTTTACACCATTGGGGGAGGCATTGAGAATAGCTCTGGTTAGATGTTATTTTCAAATTATGACCTTTGAATTTTGCAAGCCTACAGCAAAATAATTTTCACGTTTTATAGCAAAAAGAGGGATTGACCCCGACATCGCTGAACGTCCAGTGCCTTTTATGAAACATTAACCAAGTTTTAAGATATTGCTGCCTTATAACAACACAAGCTCCACATCTCTATCTGATTTTATTCCAAAAACCTTATTGAATTTGAACCTTCCTTATGTATCATTTAAGAATGTGAAAGTGTTAAGTAGTTTTAGCTGTATATACGTTAATACAACTAAAGCTTTGCATATAACGTGTGTATAAAAAGTTTTCTAATTAAGAGACCTATGGAAACAAAATGACGTATCTTTGCTTAATTCATACAGACATTTCAATTTTCATATTTGTCATGAGAACTACTTTTTACATCCGTCAAACTAATTTATTGTTGAAGTGTTAAAGAAGTTTAATTTTAAAGTTTTATATAAAAAATGGTGTTAACCGTTCAACAAACGTCATTTATTCTAGAGGCTTATTTTCGTATCGGTCCGAAAATCAATGGCAATTGGGTTTATTCCATTAATGACAGTTATTTAGAATTTCAAGAAGAATTTCCAAATGCGGTTATTGCAT
>JAHWXV010376858.1:0-12818 GCA_024586415.1 Phrixothrix hirtus | reverse complement strand
CTTAAAGGTGAATATTTTGAAAAACAATAAAACAGTTTGTTCCAAAAAATTTGTTTTCTTTCCTAGTTTTTGTAACAACTTAAAAGGCAACCCTCGTATATTACATTGATCAATTTGCTGGACAACCATCGTAGGAATTAGAATTTCAATATTGATTTTAATTGTGATCTATTATTTGTGTGTTTGTGTACAGCTATCAAATTTTTATTTGACTGACAAGCAAAATATTAGTAATTTGGGAAAAACGACGTAATATGAAGTGTCTTGCAACTAATTTTAAGTTTTTGTTGACCCTCAAGGCACACTAGTGTTGATTTCTGATTTGCACGATTAGCATTGTTGTCAAAAAAATCGGTGAGACACCGATTGTGAGGTTTTTACGAATTAAATAAAATTACCTTTTTTTCTAACAACTCTGACCTTTTCTCGCTAGTCTACCAAACATTTAATCATGTGCCGTAATTAATCCTATTTACGTAATAAAGCTTTAAAAGATTGATCCTAGTTTTTTACATGTTTGTTTAAATACGTGCTGTCGTTTAGTAAAGGTAATTTGAGGTTTTCAATTATATGTAAATTTGCTCAATTATTTTGTTGTTAGCTATAATTGACACATTAAAGCTTTAGGTTGTTTTATTTCGTTCAATAACCGAACTGCCGTTAGAATTATTAAAAAGGTTACTGGTCCTGACATAATTTTACTAAATGTGTAGGCTTCGCATTAGACTTGACAGTTTATCATTGTACTATTCTAACTACGTAAGTTGATTATAAAATTATCAAATATACTCAGGTTCACAGAAGACTGCACGATGGTTATATTTTGCTATTCCGCTAGATAATTAAACTTAGTGGGAAATCAGATAAAAGGGATCGTACCTCACTTAATATAAACTCGATGTTATCCAATACGAGTTGCGAAATATTTTGAAGTTCAAACACTGAGTTACCAAACAAAGGACTTTTATTACAATCGAAGTTGAATTTCGTCGTTGAAACTCAAATAAAATAAAACAAATAAGAAGTTGGCTATATCAAAAAATCGTTTCTCGGTAGAAATAGATCGTACATCAAAAACTTCCCTTGCAAAACTGCAAATGTGTACTTATTTACAAAGAAACGTGGTTCAATAAAAAGCATTTTAAAATTTCATCCAATCAAAAGCACTGGAGAGGCTATTGAGGCGAAAACATTTTCATAATTGCAACTTAATTGAGATCAAAGCGTTCGTACTTCCATTTTACTGTTTCTCTATCATGAAAAAGTCTTTAATATCAACAATAAAGCTATAAAACATCAAATTTCAATAATAGTTGCCTATTTCATACAATGCCAAAATTAATAAATTTATTGAAAATTTTCATCAATAACTCTGAAATTAAATGGAATAAATCAGCATTGATATATTTATTTATTTAAATATTTGGCAAGGAAATATGGCATGTCAAACTTGTTCGTTTCCACTCAAAAAGAAAGTTTGATTATGTTTTCAAAAGCTGTATTCTCTATTTATCTGCGTAAAAATTTTATTGCCACAATTTAAAACTTCGCTCGTTTAAAAAAAATTATCGCTCTTTCTATAATATGAACAATTAGAAATATATGAATTGTTAACTAGAATGATTAAATCAGTGTCGAGGGTGCCAGTTTTTCATCAATTTCGCGCGACAAATTACAAGTCGTCCCGTTTTTTCCTATACTACAGTGCCATTGAGAAGAGTGTAGACTACTGTATAGGCAACCAAATTTACAAATTGGTGATATTACACAACTGCTCATCGCTACCTTTGGGTCGAGCATAAACGATGCATAATTGTGAATGTCAATCAATTATGATTGTGACGCAACAATATCTATAAATGTCAAGAAGTATTGAATTTGAATCAGTCACGTGCATCTGAATTTATTTCAATCAAACTTGACAGTTTTCGTTCTTACTTTTTAACATTTTTCTGCAGTTATCAAATGTATTACACTATAAAAAATAGAGATTTAGAACAGAAACCAATTTAATAAAGTAAATAGCGTAAAAATTGGGACTTACATAAAACCGTAGTAGAGAAATCTTCAAGCTATCTCATTCAGTGGAGAAAAATTGCACTAAAATACCGCCTCAAGTGCTAAAGCACTGCATTTGTACAAAAACAAAAAAAATGGAAATCAATTTAATTTATTTCTCTAAATTTAAAAGCTCATTATTTTAACAGAAATAATTTAAAAAATTATTCGTACACAAATGTGTAGTTTATAGTGCCATTAATCTAATTCAAACATTTACAAAATCCTTATATGAAAATCTATATGTAATAAACTCACATCTATGTTATAAAGCACTGGTTCAGGTTACCTACAATGTTAACCCTAATTAACGAAATGCCCAGTTTCATATTGCTCATTCAAAAACTTAATGGGCAATTTTCTGAAAGGAGTAAATGTGAAATATCAAATTAAATGCTAACTTCTTAGTTAAAATTGCTAAACAACAAGCTTTTATGCAAATTTTGGCGATTGTATAAATTGAATTCAATTAATTTAAAAATTTAATTTACCGAAAATATTTAAAGAACCTTTTGTTAAAGGATTGCCCAAAAAGGTACTTTGTATAGAATTTAAATGATCTAATTTAATAATATGCTCTGTTAGAAATAATAAATTAAGTTGGTAGGTTACTATCCGAACAATAGGTTGAACTGATTTTCCGCCTTTGTGGATTTTAGGAAGGTCGTGCATTTTAAACATTAGCTTAAATTGCTTGCTCTTCTATTTTAGGGACTAAAGTAAAAGCCTGAAGTATATGTCGTTTTAAAATATGTGCTGTTTTGGCGTGAAATTAGGTTTAGACGTACCGGTGTATTTTAGAAAGTTTGGTGAATATGATCTAATTAAATTGGTTTACTAGAAACGCGCTTTGGTAATGTATTTTATTATTAGCGTGATTACTCGTTCCAAATACACGCATCCTCTTCAGTTATGTTTAAAACCATTTTAAAATAATTGAGAAATATTAAAACGAATCATAATTGGAACAAATCGGGTAAACTCAGTAAATATTCTGTCATAAATTAATTTAAGAAAAAATAATCAAAAACCTACCTAAAAATCAGTGTATTAGAAAATAGAGTCACAAACCAAATAGAATAGAGCGTAATATTTTGGAAAATTAATGGGTTATTTAACGAAAACAATCCTCATAAACATTAGTTTTATTCCCAACCATTCGCATTGTGGTAGTACACATACCACGTATGTAAATATAAAACCGGAATTTTTGTATAGAAAATACACGTTTATTATTGTATGAAAATGATAAAAAATATTTTATTCGAAGTATTGCCCATCGCTAGCTATACATTTTTCCCACCTGTCTGGCAATTTGTGGATGCCACGCAAAAAAACTGTTGCTCTTTTGAGACAAACCAGTTATCGAGCCATTTTCGTAGGAAGTGAAGCGCTGCTCAGCAAGTGCTTGTTCCATCGATGCAAATAAATAGTAATCGGACGGAGCCAAGTCTGGTGAGTAAGGCGCATGCGAAAGTATTTCCCAATTAAACGCCTCAATCTTTTCCTTGACCTGTTTTGCTGTGTGTGATGGTGCATTATCATGAAGCAAAATCACTTTGTGTTGCCAAATCAATCATTTTTTTTTGTCGGTAGCGTTCACTATTAATGGTTTGTTCAGGTTTTAGCAGCTCATAATAGATCACACCCTTATGATCCCACCAAACACAGAACATTGTCTTCCGTCCATAGCGATTGGGCCTTGCAGTTGATGAAAATGGTTCGTCTAGAGTCACCAATGATCTTTTACACTTAGGATTCTCCAAATATATCCACTTTTCATCGCCAGTCACAATTCTATGGAAAAATGACTTTCTTTTGTATCTAGCGAGCAGCATTTCGCAAGTGGTTTTTCGGTTTTCCTGCTGTCTTTCGTTCAATTCATGTGGAACCCATTTTCCCATCTTCTGGATCTTTCCCATAGCTTTCAAACGTATGGAGACGGCTTCTCGTGTCACATTTAATTGATCCGCAAGTTGCTGTTGCGTTTGAGTGTCATCCTTATCCAACAATGCTTACAATTCGCTCTCTTCAAATGTTTTTGATGGTCTTCCACGTTCTTCGTTTCTCACGTCAAAATCGTCACTTTTGAATTTTTTAAACCGCTCAAAATACTGTAATTTACTAGGATCATACTCACCGTAAGCTTCGACAAACATTAGATGCGATTCTGCAGCAGTTTTCTTCAAATGGTAACAGAAAATCAATGCTATCCGCAAATCGTTGTTTCCCGGCACAAAATTCGACAAGTTCAACGCTATTAGAAACTGCGCTGTTGTATGAAACTTGTATTGTTGTGAGTTGAAAATCTTCGTCAAAGATGTGCACAAGAAAATGGCGCCAATGACGCGGCTTGACAGTAACTACATTGGGCAAATTCCGTTTTCATATTTATATACATAGTATGGATAAATTACGATATTCGCATCAACTACTCAAAAATTCCACTTTACAACCCGTGTTCTTAGATTGCCAGTGATGTTTCGAAATTAATATGGTCCTTCTTTGATACTCGTAACAACATCCAAAATATGAGCACGCGGCTTTGTTTGATAAATGACCAATTTCATCCATCTCTATACGGAATAGTTGTGGAATGACAAATCGGGAGATCGCCCAAAAAAGTGTTCTGTGTGGTGAAACAATAATGCAGAGATAAAACATACCCCTAATAGACGATCATCAATCACCCAGGATACCATACCACACTTTTATGCTGGAAATTAATTTGAACAATTGAATGTGGATTTCCGCAATACTGGTTACTAATACCGTCACAGGTATATTTTGCGTCATCGGTGAGTAGTCTTTTTAGTATTAAACGGCAATGAGCGCAGATCTGATGAAGAAATTCAAATCCCAGTATATTATCTCTCTAATGAATATAACGGATACGCTGCACGTGAGAGGAACGTAAGCCAAAACGATGTAGCATTCGATGTTCTTCCATTCGTGAAACAGCAAAGTGCTAGGCTATCTAGTAGAATTACATTCATTCTGTCGTCTGCGGGGTGACGATTTGTACACTTTAATGAGATCTAAGCATGCGAACTTATACTGTGCGTACCCAAATTGTTAAAAACGACGATAAATACTTTTCATGTAGGAATTCGTTAGTTCGGAGATCTGAACATTTCCTTGCAAAAGTCGTAACACCGGCGTATTCGGCATGCGAAAACTTTGATGGGATGGTAATTGAATGCTTTTGTAGAAAAAGCCGTCTCTACAAGGTGCACCATGGAAAAAGGCGCATGCGCTACTTTAAAACTGTTAAACTTTCGAAACAGTTAAGAGAGTTTTTTCTTAAAACACCTCTTACTTCTATTTCCCAAAATACCATCTGTACTTCTGGACACCCTGTTCATGTGACAAACATGCATCATTTACAAGAAGCGCAAGAATGCCCTTCAATGGTTTACCAAATTAGGCAGGTTAACGCTACAACTAGCATTCAAGATGCCCTGAATTCGATCCCCAAAGCCTGGTCTCGCTGAGTTATCGAATGGTTACCTGAATTCTCAAAGTTATCTGAGGTAAATGTCCACTCATTCTTAACCCCGTCTTACCAAACTTATCTTTGCTTCCCCTATTCCTACTTCCCGTTCTTGGCTGAAGAGATATCTCAGTTACCCCTACAAAAGTTTGCTCAGTACAAAGAAATCGAAATAACATCGATATTTCTTACCTTTTGAGGCGTGATGCTTTAGAAAGCAATTGCTTTTAGGCAGAATTACGCAACACGTCTCGACAAGCATGAGGCATGAGATGCTCGTCAAATCACCCATTTTTCCAATAAGAAGAAAATGCAGAAAATTTTCCAAAATTAAAGATCACAAAATTTCATATGCAATGAAGACAGTGCGGAGAACTAACAAGCGTTTTTGGAGACTAGCAGTTTGGGTTTAAAATTTGGGATGCCAACAACACACCTCACCTCAATATTCAGATACAATAATTCTGAGATAAATGACATATAGAGTTACTTATAATAAGAAGTACGGGGATGATCTAAAAACTAAGGTAAGTAATACAAAAAAGGTACTTCATTCAAGTTTTTTCGACATAGTCCCCTTTTAACTCGATGCACTTGTTCCAACGATGTTCAAGTCGTTTAATGCCTTCACTATAATAGGACGAATCAAACGCCTCAAAATAATTATTTGTTTCTACAATCACTTCCTCATTAGACGGAAATCTTTTTCCACTAGCCATTTTTTCAAGTTTGGAAACAAGAAAAAGTCAGATGGAGCTAAATTTGGACTGTAAAGTGCATGACAAAGTATTTTGAATCATAGTTCAATTAATTTTGCCGTGGTAATGTTCGATGAATGAACCGGTGCGTTATTATGATGAATCAAACCTTTCTTTCTTGCCAAATGCGGTCGTTTTTCCTTTAATTTTTCAATCAGCTGATTCAATAACGACGTGTAGTACTCTCCCTTATGCAGATATTCTATAAAGATAACACCACGAGCTTCCCAAAATACATTGGCCATAACCTTGTTAGCTGATAGAACCACTTTTGCTTTCTTCGGCACACTGCGACCGGCTTCCACCCATTGTTTGGATTGAATTTTTATTTCGGGGGTATAGTGGTGTATCCGCGTTTCGTCTACGGTAATAAATCGACCCAAAAATTCGGCGGATTAGGCTTAAAAAGGGTCAAACGATACTCGGAAGCAGTTACGCGCATTCGTTTCTGGTCGACAATTAGCAGACGCGACACCCATCTTGGTGACAGCTTTCTCATACCCAAGTATTCATGTGAGATATGACCAATACGTTCTTTAGATATACCTATAGTGTCTGCTATCACACGCACCTTTAATCGACGATCATTTAAAACAAGATCATGAACGTTGGTGATCATTTCGTCAATGGTAGCCTCTTTCGGACATTCTGATCTTGTTTCATCTTCGGTACTCGTATGGCCACGTTTAAATTCATTCACCCAGAAACAAACTCTCTTAAATGTAAAGTAAAAAATTTAAATTTCCATTATGTCTAGTGAGAGTTCTAAATCTAAAACGACAAAATGCATAAGTGATTCTAATAAAATGTCAACAGAAAAAAAGTTGCATGAACTTTTAATTTCGCAAAAATCTGCCGACGTTCTAAAATAATATTGAAAATTAAAAATTTCAATAGTTCTGATAGAAATTCTGGCTTTAGAACGGATTCCAATAAAATTGTCCGCTCAAGTCAACAGAATATAAGTTACATAGAATTTTGCAAAAATCCGACGATGCTCTAAAAAATTGAAAGTTATAGTAGTTCTACAGTTTTGGATCTAAATCAATGAGATTACAATTTTTTGTTATAAAATTTTGCTGTAAAGTCAACAGAAAAAGTCGGTAAAAAATTGAAAACTGTTTCACATGAATTTTTCCATAAAGTCAACAAAAAAACGTTACATGAACTTTTAATTTTACAAAAATCTGACTATCCTAAAAAATTGAAAAACTGAAAGTTCTAGTAATTCTGATTAGAGTTCTGAATCTAAAACGGCGAGATCTACAACCTTTTGTTATACAATTTTCCTGTAACACCAATAGAAGAAAAGTTATATTAAGCAAAAGTTTGACAAAGACCCAAAATATTGAAAAGTACGGTAGACCTGGTCGGAGCTCTGGATAGAAGTTTTTCTATAAAGTCGACAGAAAACAAGTTACGTGAATTTTTAACTTTGCAAAACACTGAAGATGTCCTGAAAAATAGAAGTTCCAATAGTTCTGATCAAAGTTCTGGCTCTAAATCGACGAGATCTATAATTTTTTATTATAAGATTTTGGTGTAATGTCAACACAAAACTAAAAGTTTATGTAAGTTTTTCTGTTGACTATATAAAACTTCATGTAAAACAGTTATAGACCTCGTCAATCTTGTTCCAGAACTCCGACCAGTTGTACAGGTCTACTGCAATTTTCAATTTTTGCAGCCTTTGACAAACTTTTGCTTCTATGAACATTATAAAAAAAGATTGTAGATCTAGTCTTATTAGATCCAAAACTCTGATCAGAACCATTAGAACTTTCAAAGCTTCAATTTTTAGGACGTCAGATTTTTGCAAAACTAAAAATGTATCTAACTTTCTTTTTTTTAACTTTATGAAAAACCTTCATGTGAAATAGTTATAAATTCCATCGGTCTGTTGCCAGTGCTGTGACTAGAACTACTGGAATTTTTAATTTTCAGTTTCTTGCGGACTTTGTCAAAAGTTTTCTTAATATAAGATTTTTTCTATTGACTCAACAAGAAAATTTCATAACAAAAAATTGATCCGAGTTACTGGAATTTTCAATTATTTAGGATATTATCAAAATTTTGCAAAACTAAAAATCCATGTAACTTTTTTGGTGTGGACTTTAGCGAACAACTTTATTAGAATTAGTTGTAAATCTCGTTGTTCTAAATACAGAATTCCGATCAGAATTACTACAACTTTTAACTTTCATTTAAAGTAATGCTCCTTATATCCTGGATACTCGATATACTTTTTCTTTGTTCGAAATTTGAGATTTACGTCTTAATCAGACGTTATTTAATATTTATACGTCTGGTTGCTTTAAGTCTTTGTTCTAGTAATTTTGTCGCTTATACGAGTTTTAATGTAATTTTCTTTAATTGCTAGCATCATTATCGCAAAGTTTTATACAAATAAAACAACATATTTTCTGAAGAAAATTACCTGTCTTAGTGGCTTCAGCTGCACTTTAGGTTTTGGTCAGTTAGTTATAACAATGGTAGTGTCACATAACATTTTGTCGAATTTAATTTATATTCAAAGCGAGTTACTGTAAAGTGCGTCAGCGTACCCCCGTTTTTACTGATTTGAGCTCAAGTAGTCTAGGATCAAATATTTTGTAATCTGAATTATTTAGTTAGCCTTAATCTCGCAAGGCACATTCGTTAATCTTTTTGCTTGTAACATAGTTTACATTAGGAGCAAGTATTTCTCTTGTACGATTACGCTTCCGCCCAAAATAAATAACCTTGTCTTGAAAATGTTCGTTTTTTTTGTAATGATTTGCTTTATCTACATCTGGTTGTTTTACTTCAACGACGAAGTAGTTGTATTTATATTTTATAGTTTGATTATGTGGCGTTTGTCTATTATACAACCAACTGGCGCTCAACATTACTTGCTTCTAAATATATTGCGAATATCGTTACGTCGCTTACGCGTACTATCGACGATCGTCAATCGATTTACTATCTCACTTCCTTCTCGCCGTAATTCGTGAATTAGACCGCACCTCCTTTACATTTTTGTTAACGTTGCGTGAGTGAATCTCCGTTTTGTTATGAAATTATCTAGTTTTGATTTCGTCCGTAACAACGTGGCAGTATCATTAATATATTTTAGTTTTCTAAACAAACTCTTGTTTAATCATAAATTGCCATTTAGTTTTTATAAGGCCTTAGATAAGGCCCGTAGTAAAAATTTACCTATAGCCAAATACCTTATTGTAAATACAAAACTCATTGGCTTGAGTTCAATTGTTTCGGAGCGTCATAATCTAATTAGATAGCTCAGCCTAATATTTCAATTATATTTACTTGACTGTGACGCAAACCAGGCGTGCCTATTTTCAGTGTGCTCACTGCGTTGAGAAGTGTCATGAGGATCTATTTGACTTCGTGCAGGACATAAATTTTACGATAAATTACAAATCAAGCTAGAGTACTTCGTGAACCGAACGACGTTTTTGAATGCCACACGTGCTTTAGATCTAGTCGACCTTCTACGTTCATAATTTTCACGAGTTGTGCCGAAGGATCATCGTGCGCGCGCCCGCATACTCGGTACTCAACAACCACATTTCTGTCCTTGAGAAAAAGACCGTCGCTTTACAGCCACCGTGTTTGCCGGATTTGTCCCTCTGCAACTTCTTTCTCTTTTGTGTGAGATTTTTTAAAAATTATCTTTGCTTGTTCTGTGATGTTTTTGTTTGAACCCGAGTTTCTTTCTTACTTTGAGGTTTCTGTAAAATTGTCGCAAATTAATCACTTAGTTATAATCCGCAATGTCAAGATTTAATTAAAGGAAGTCGAGAATTATAAATATTTTTATATGGGCTGTGTGAGACACTGGACTTTTTAAATAAACGTAATGTTTTAGTTATAGTTATGTGAATGTTAACGACAATTTTAATCAAATACAAAATTGAAATTTTGCGTTTATTTGGACTAAATATGTATGCGAGGAATAATTAGTAAATCATAAAAATATGTAACATGACGAAGCAGCTGCCTGTTTATTTAATTTTTCACTGCATTTAAAGTTTTGGTAAGAATTTTAGATCCATTTCGTGTCGTGCCCATTAGAACTTGCAACCATTTGCTTCATACAAGTAAACCAACAATTTTTATAGTAAAAGTAATAATTGCAATTTATGAATCACCACCATCAGATACTGTTATAAAAAATTGTATAGATTAAAATTTTTAATGTATGTGGAAGTAATTAATACTTCCGTTGTTGTAATTGAGGTTTCCTGAATTTGTTGAATTTTTTAGTTGAAATGTAGGTTATGTGGAAATTATTTTTGTACAGGTAGTTCGGTTTTCACGTTTAGCGGAGAATTCATCAAATAGATTTTTATTTTAAATTTATTATTACTAGGTCAGAAGTGTTGTAAAATTCGGGTCACCTGAAAAATGTTTATACGAATGTCGTCGTTAAATTTTAGTGCCTACACATCGTAAATTTCTATGACCCAAAGCAAAACGTTTCTAAAAATTTGAGTCAACATAACTGAAAGTGAAAATTATTAACGACACTAAACCCTTGGAATTACTTAAAAACAGATATAGCATAACAGGTGGGTATAAAGATATTTGATTCTTGTAATAACTACACCAAAGTTTTCAAACTTGTATAAACTTTTGCCATTATAACTTTCAGCAAAACAAGACACCCTTAGTGCTCGAAGAAAAAGTCTCAGAACTATATGTGTAAAATGACAATTTTTATTTATTTAATCAAGAAAATGGCCAATAGAAACAATACAACAATGGGGAAACCAGAATTTTTATAAAATTTCCAACCTTCACAGTAATAATTGAAATGCGGTGCCTGTCACTCGTTTCACTTCCAACTAATGATGGTCGTATAGGAACAGGTTAACGACCTGCAAAGGTACAGTTATCCGTTGGACGTTGTTTGGACTTTTGCAATAGTTTAACCCACTCACATACAAAACTTAACTTTCCACTAACTCCCTGCAATTTAAATCTCGCTTTAATCGGCTTATTGTTTCACGACTTCCCAGACTTCATGGCTTATATAGTCGTGCAATGAACAATAGGAGAATAATGGGCCTCTTCTGTTCTGTAACAAAGCAACGAAGTCTCCGAAAACTCCTTCTTTAAAATGTCAGTATTTAATCTAGAATTACGTCGGAAAAGAATATATTTGGTTATGAAACTATTTTCAGCTAGTTACTTTTCTATCAATTTAAAATCGGTTACTAGTTCAAGACGATAACTATCATTTACTAATAACATTTCCGTCTAAACGCTTTGTAGTCCATTATTTTTTAACGAAGATATAAACAGTCGTTTTCTGAAATTTTAATGATCTCATTAAACAGTACCGAATCCAATACGATCCTTTGCCGTATAACTGCGTTTGTAATATTTTGTTCCTGTCACTTCGGAGCAATTTAATTATTAATCAAAGAAAGAAACGTGTTACGTAGAATTCGTACTAAGAACTCATATTTACAAATCATTGCATTATATTATTTTACAAACTTCAATACCAACTTATTTTCTCCCATATACATAATGCATATTTATGCGGTTTATCACAATTGTCTGTACCGGTCACATACGATTTTTGCTGTGCGATTTCCATGAATTTTTCCAAGGAAGTCATAAACCAATTTACCCGATTACAAGTATAAATAAAATTTTGCATGGGTATTTAAATTTCATTTCTGCAAATCTCTTATCCGAGGATTTTAAATCGATTACTAGAATTCTTTGTTGTTCGCAAAGTTTGTATTAAAAAATTATTCAATAAGCCTACTAAGAAGTCTAACTACGCAGTAGGCGTCCTGTTAGTTACTCATGCTTTTAAATACATTGAAAATTACTAAAGATCATTATTTAATTGCAACAGTTAATACAGACAGACAGACAAGTCGCCTCACTGGTTTCCCAATGACGCCATTCTTTTAGCGAACTTAATCACTAACGAGCCAATAGTTTAAATGCAATTATGAGGATAGAATTCTTGACCGTTGTTTATATCAAAAAAGGATTTCAAGAAAAAGGCATCTACATGTTAATTTGGCGTTAAAAGTTTTTATGACGCCCAGCTGCCCGGAAAGAAATTTGCAAAAGATAATTGATCAAAAGAGGAGTTACTCTTTCCAATTTTTGGCTAATCTAATGAAAATAAATTGCATCATATCCTGCGTTAGTAGTAATGCACGCCTTTATCTTTTAACCGCTTTAGGTTCAAATATCTTCCTGCCGCTCGTGTTAAACTTGACAACATTACCCTTCAAAACATTATTAATCGCTACAGACAACCGGCATCCTTTGGTTTTTCAATTATAAAAATATGTTTCAAAGGCTGAAAACATATTTTATCAATTTTGAAAGGATACTTGTAACTTGTAACACGTTTTGAAGTGGTGATCTTTTTTTCCCGATAAAGAACATTCCAACGCGCTGAGCCGTTACTGAATGAAAATCCGGCTCAGGCTTAACAACTTAATTATTTGAGCGATTATTTGCTGCAACAT
>JAHWXV010376853.1:0-14016 GCA_024586415.1 Phrixothrix hirtus | reverse complement strand
TCTAAAAACATGTTTTTCGGACTCAGGGGACCTGAAAACGTGTATTTCCGCTAAAAACTGGACATCGAAAATTTGGATCAAAAACATGACTTTCTCTATAGTATATTTCATATACGTAAGAGAAAGTAAAAATTGCACAAAAATTTTTAAGTTTAATTTATTTAAATATGGTTTAATCTATCCCTGTCTAGTGTTGAATTTATCGCAACGGTGGGTCACATTCAACCAAAAATCAAACCTTTTTTGAAAATAGAAAACAAACTAAAAATGAAGCTATTTGAATGTAATTTTCAGATTACTAATTAAAAATATATTATACAATTAATATGTAATGGCTAATCATCAATCTACTCCCCTACTTGATTTATTTACTTTTGTTTTATGATCCTATAGGTACAAAATATAACAAATAGATGTCTAAAATAGGAATTTAAATCAAATGTATAAGTCAAAAAAATAGAATTGACTGCAAACTGTTATTAATCTATATTTTGTAGGTAAATTTTGAGAAATATTTATATTGTTTTTCTTTGTTGCATGAATTTAGTTGAATTTAATTCTACAGGTAAACAAAACAGAAATACTCGAAAAAGAATTGAATAGTAAGAAGCAGAGGGAAAATTCTAGATATATAATGGAAAAAAAAAACTTATAGCATCTCGCTTTGCTGAAGTATGTAAATGACAAATACATCGAGAACCACACACTCTCTGGTAATGCAGATTGTATACCCAAAACAATTTACCAGTGTACCTACTAGCTACAGAAAAATTAAGGAAGAAGTAGCAATTGAAAAATTTGTTACTACCAGGAAGGTGCAAATAAAAGATAATAGATTATTTTTGACAAAGAGAATCCCCATTTTGGCGTTTCTCCGGATGGTATAATTCTAAGCAATTTTGTATTTGTATATTTTTACATTACTTCATTTTAGGATTGTTGGGTACAGATGCTATCATGGAGGTAAAATGTTTATTTAAAGTATGCCAAGATAAAATACCTTTAGTACAAACAGCACAGAGTTTTAAAGAGAATTCGAATATCTGCTTGTAGTTAAAGGTGGATTAAAATTGAAACATAATCACAATTATTATTATTACCAAGTGAAGTTCTGTTACTATCAGTTATTAATAATTTGTTTTATTAAATTCTATTTTTAGATTTAAGGTCAATTAAACATATGCAAAAGAAATAAATGTTTCTTTATTGTGTGTTAATGATGGACAGCCTTTCATGTTGAAGAAATAGAAACATAGAATTCTGGAAATACATGATGCTTCCGAAGTTAAAAACTTTTTATTTTGACTGGATGCTACCAGAAATAATAAATCGAAAACAAATAAAAACTAAATATGTCACCAGTACAGTATAATTACATTTGGTAGTTTTATTTTTTCTAAAATATTTGGACAAAGCAAAACTTCTTGTACATATCTACTTAATCTTGCATAAGTGATAGAAAATATAAATCATGAAAGATGTATAAAATCATTGCTTAAGCATATGTTTATACTGTGATCAAATAGAAACACCCTTTTATAATATAGATTTCAGTGCTTGTAGCTGCTAGTAGTCCTATAAAACCAATATTGCAAGAAAAAATAAAATATGTAAAAGCGGTTGTTTAAAAAACAAGAACTCAAAAAACAAATCAATTAGGAAGTATTCTTTAAATTTTACAATTATTCTAATGAAGGATATAGTCTCAACAAGTGAATATGAAATATAACTTTTGTTTTTGATGAAAATTACCTAAATATTTATATAATGTTATTGTTCAATACCATTTTATTAAATTAATGCGCTTTCTGCTAAGTGTGATTCAAATTATTGTATGGAGCACTTAGTAATGTGCCGTAAACTACTTTTAGCAATACATTCTACTTTCAAAAAGAAGTATTTTATAGAAAATATATACATTTGTATATTTTATCATTTGGAAGTAAAGTAATTGATTGTTTGATTTAAAAATAATGATTAATTATTTTCAATTATTTGTTTTTTCTATTTATGTAATTTTATGAACAATAAAACATTGTTTGTCAGCATTTATATATTTTTATTATAAAAAATTTATAGATGTCATTGCTACAGCTCTCAACCTAAATATGGATTAACGCTGCTAAAATAAAAAAGAGATTAAAGGAAACGGCCTTTACAAAACGAAAGTTTAAAACATGTCAAGGTTCAAAATCAACCTGTTAATTAAAAGAAATGCCTAAACTAAAAACAAAAGTAATATTTTTATACATAAATATAGTTCCATTGTAAAATATAAACATTTATTGATATTTTGTATCTGGCAAAGAAAGTTATTCTTTAAAATATTGCATTTGTTTGAGTTCTTAATTGAAAGGCATTTCGTGTTTTAATTTTGGATATATTTTAGATTTTTTCGTTTTGTATAGGTCTTTTTCTCCAATATCCCTTTATCTTATTTTAACAAAATTAAATCCATATTTAGGTTATGATTCTAATCACATAACTAAGGTACCATATACAGTCTGCAAAATAAGTATCCGGACAAAGTACAGCAAGACATATTTCAACCAATAACACTCGTTTTTTAAATTAACGTTTTAATGCATTATATTATGTTGTTTTATATAGTATACAGTATAAGCTTAATAATTAATAAAGAAATGGCATTCCAAAACTAAAATTGTTTTAACAAGAAATGCAAATGCAAAAATGTATCTGGACAACCATGACTGTGTATATACTTTATATTATTTATGCAATAAATAATATTAATACTTCATTGGATAATCATTCTATTTTTAGTGAAATTTGAATTCAGCTTTCCTGTTCTTCTTTTAGTCTATTTTTTAATTGTTTTCTTAACTATAGGTCCAACTCTCACCAAAGATGCTCTATGAGATTAAGGTCCGGTGATTGAGTTGGAGATTATATAACTTTAAACCAATTATTTCATAATGTCACATTTAAAGCAGAATGTTTTGGGTCATTGTCTTAGTAGAACTTGTATGTTTCCAAAACATTAAGTTTTTCAACAGAGTTCGTTCTAATATATTTAAATAAATGAGAGAATTGATACACTTTGTTTTGAATACCTATTACTTTTTTATTCATTTACATTTGAAATTTTTTATTAGGGTATAGATTTGGCTTACTGATAAGCACATAAGTATAACATTGTTAACCCAGGATAGATCGCGCTAAAACACTTCCGGTAAAGGTCGTGTGTTAGATTTGATTCAACAATTACCTTTTTTAATAAAACAAAAGTTACTTGTAAATCTTTTACTTTTGCAACAAGAGATCAAAGTTAATAATACAGCAGCTTGTTATTATTTGTAATTATTCATCAGAATTTTCACTATGGGCGGTGCATGAGATGCATGTCATTATAGTTGTGGTAGTATGCTCTTTACAAATAGGGGACGCACATGTTCCACATCGTTGCATGGTAAAACATTTTTTTCTTATGTGGCAGTACTTACACCGCATTTTAGGTTGTTCATTTTGGGGTGATACAGTAAATACGTTTTGATTGATTCCAGTGACAGTGACTATTTTTTTCTAAGTGAAAGGGATAACATTTGGATTTGCACTCTGCGTGTTAGTTGAGGAAATGTGAGTTGTTTTGAAAGATTTATAATAAACTTTCTTCTTGATGCGATAATGTTTGTACTGCTTTTGTAAACTATTTGCCCATTTATTGTTGTAATGTTCAATAAAGTGGAAAACACGGTTAATGGCCAGCGATTCCTTTTCCTTATCACACCATATTCAGACTGTAATCGATCCACTACATCTACATCACCTTTAGTAAGGTTGTAGAATGTAATCACCTCAGGTTTTTATTCTCATTGCTCTCTGGATCAATTGCGTCATCGTCATGAAAGGTGGGTAGCATTAAAACATTTATATATTTTTTCGGTACGTAGCTCCCCATGTATCTCTTCTCAGTCTCTCCTACACTAGATGCTAAATTCAAAGCAAGTAAACTTAGTATGATCAATCTTATTATTGTAAGGTCGACAGGTGTGTTTGTTTTCATTTCTTTTTTCGTCAGGTCATTTTTGTAATGAACTGCGAGTTATAACAGTAGTTTTCCTGCTTTTCTTGTAATCAATTTTTTGGGACTGGATATTTTAGGAATAGATCGTACGTTGGAAGGGCTATTTAGTGGGAAAAAGTTTTTTGAGTGCTTTCTAGACTCATATTTGTACCAGACTGGGAATTGATCCAACGGAGTTCTAAAATATGCGTAACGTTCTCTTTGTTGTGTTCCTGGTATTTAAGTGTACATTGACTGGACTGCGTGCTCTGCTTGTGCTAAGAATATGTTCGAGATTATAACCTTCATTTGCCAAGTCTTGAACTAGTTTATCCGGAAGAACAGAGACAATATCAGGTGGATCGACATCAGTGACCTTCGCCGACACAAAGTCGATATCTGTGAAAAGCTATTATCAAAAGGATAAATTTCAGTTTTTTGAATTTTTTTGAGGTGTTTTCGGAAGTACGTGTTCTTAAATGTCTCGCAAAACATTGAACTTATCTGGAAAACTGAAACTGAACAGCCAGGATGGTTACTTAGCCATTGTTCTAAACTTAAGTCCAGATAACAACATAAAGGAAACGTAACAGCCACGCCCAACGGCTGAAGTCTATGAGTAATATGTGGAGAGAGGCATAGAATTGTAACACTGCTTTGGTCTTAAAATAACGTTTAAGTTTTTCGTATGCGAATTATGGCCAACTAATACTAAAATAACTGGATTTTTCGCAGAGAACTTCGCCTGGTTTAAAAAATGAGTAAACAATTTTGTAAAAACTTCAATATTCGTCCATCCTCACTCATTAAAAGCGAAAACTGTCCCAAATGAAGCACTATCTTTTAATTTATACTTCATCCTCCTGCATTTAAAAATTAGCAGAGGCTAGATGTAGCTTTCTACAGCGGAAACACATATAACTGCTGACATAATACGCGCTACTTGTTTACGTCCTTCCATGGCAACCGCTTTAGAATTTTGTACTAGTATTGCCGTTAACGAAGTTATAACAATGAAGAATCGATGAGCTGGTATTTCTTTATTGACAATTTGTCCCTTCACAAGGATCTAAAATTTTGTTACGACTTATTTATTAACAGTCTCTGCTCGGGATATAGAAGTTGCTTTCGAGCTTCTGATGGTTAGCTCTGGATGTCGTTTTTTAAAGGCTCTAAACCAGCCCGGTCCTGCGACTTGCTTGGTTTTTGAAAACGGATGTTTGATATTATTCTTTGCGGCGACGTACGTCAAGTGCGGTCATTCCATACATACAATGTCTGCATATCAAAGTTGTAATTTACCAGTTCAGCTTCTTGTTCTTCATTAAATACATAGTTAAACGCCCTAAACCCTTTTTAGGAAAATTATTTGCATTTTTTAGGTGATGTTTTAGTACCACAACAGGCTCATAAAATTTCCTAGTTACTGTTTTTTATCAGAACCCCCACGTATAGCTTGAATTTCCAATTAAGATTGTCCTTCAGCCTGTTTTTATAATTCCGAACTATTTCATCGCCCTAAAATAAATTTTTAATTAGTAAATTATTTTCCCTACATTTTTGTAAACAAAGCTAGCTATGAATAAATTTTTAAAATTTGCTAGTGCAGAGCAAGCCGATCCCCCAGGTGAAATGATCCCAAGTCGTCTTGCTCCACTATTTGAAGAATTTCTTGTCCCATTTGTAAGTCAGAGGAATAAGTTAACGTAACGTAATTTAAACATGTCGTTAGCTGCCCAAATAATTACGCAATTTGTACTTTAAAATACACTCTTTCATTGCTATGTTACAACAGAATGGTGCATGATTTGGTTTACATTTATTTTCATTTCATATTTTAGACAAAGTTGTTTACCTCTAACAAATTTTACATCCTACTGATCGAATTTGCTTTAAAACGTAGCTTTTTTGGATAAGGGTACATTTGTATTTATATCAAGCTGCATAGATATTTAATTTTGCGATTCCTTTTAATAATACTGTATTTTTTACAAAAATCCTGATTAATTTTTGCTTTAACATTTTTGGTTTGGACTTGATCCGTAAAACCTACTTTTATAATCGTGTTTGATATAAAACAATAATAGATAATTGTACCCCCACTGGTACAATGCGAAAAGTAATCGGGATTTCGCACCATTCAACTTTAATTAAATCTTTGACCAATCTCAAAATAGTTAAACAGGAGTTATTAATACTTGTATCCTTTTTATTTTCAAGATAAGGAATTATAAAATTTTTTGATACGTAACTTACGCCGATGAATGAGATTGGACTACCTGTGTCAATTACTACTACCAGAGGACATTTGTATACACAAACGTGCATCGACGTCGTATACACTGAAGCAACAGGAATCGTTTTTTCTATCTTTGATTCTACTATCCTATCGACTTCTTTTATGACTAGAAGCATGTTATTAGAATCCTTGTTCGAGACAGAGTCTGAACGTCGTAACTTTGGACACTTCCTTTGGTGAAGGCGATTATCGCCGCATTCGTAACGGAATCCGCGAGCACGCTTTAGAGATTAGAGCAGTTATTCACCTTAGTAGTTTCTCATTGCAGTTATAACATCGAAAATGCCCATTTAACATTTGGGACGCGCCTATCGTTCTTTGCGTTGTTTTTGTCGAAAGTTGATTATATGAACTTCTCTCTGTATTAATAATATTAGTAAAGACTTGTAGTTCGATTAATGAATCAAAACACCTAAATTTCGCTTGGTTCTGCAGTATCACGTCATTTAAGCCATCAATCACATATTTAATTATGTTGTTTTCTTGCAACGTCAGCTGGTTTGCTAGTATTACTTTGTCGTTGAAATATGTTGCAAAAGTTTTGTTTTTTTTCAGCGGTACGACTCAAATTTCTGCATTAAATTGACTCGAATGGGCCTACCTGCGAACATTTTTAACAGCTCCTCTTAATCCAGTTAACTACATTGTTAAGAATTTTATTCTAGATTGGTATTATGCCTTTTAAATTTTGTACCTGAGATAAGTTGCCTCACCAATTGCCCAACTAATTTCTAATGTCTTCACTGATATCACCCGAGAGGAAAGGTAACAAGTTCACAATTGCACTATTAAGGTGCTGTTCTTCGGTTACTTGAAAAGCTCCATTAAGATTCATTGTCCTCACAGTTGCAGCTGCTATGTCATCAATCGTGGCAGATGCTTCCATTTGACTAGTCTGCTGTATTATTATATGAATATGTATATTGTCTTCGCGTTCAATTGATTTAACACCAATTTTAACTCAATTAATTATTGCACTTAATCCGAGACCATCGATAGCTTAACAGGATGGTAGGTAGGAAATGGCGAGTCACACTCGTTAGTCAACAGTTTACTATAAGTTCAATGGCAACGGAACAAAATCTTTGCTTTGAAGTATTTTTATTAGTGCATAATGTAATATCAACGGCACAGGAATGAAAATACAATAATAAAACCTAAAAAAGAACAAAATTAAATTGTATACATAGATAAATTTTAACACCAAGAACAGTTAAATAACGAACACTCATTAAAGTTCTTTGTAAATAAATTATTATCAAAAATTGATTAATTTTAAGTATTGCTCTGAAAACAGTAAATTATTATTTTGCATAACTTTAATGACTATTAAATCATTTGCTTGAAAATAATATGTTGGTACTACTAAAATATTCCACGGCGACGGATAAATACATTGATTTAATATGATGAAAATAATTATTGAACATACTTTAAGGTATATTTCAAAAATAACCGGAAATACAAAAAAAATTAGTACCCGTTATTGCCATATTGCTGGTTATTTTTGAACGAATTTGTTATATGCGCTCGAATATGACATTGATTAGATAATATCTATACTATACTTGAAATAACCAGTGTACTTCTAGGGTTATTTCTTTTGTGTTAGACAGTTCATTATTTTCTTTCAGGAATGATTATTTAGTAAAACACTGACCGTTATATTCAGACGTTTCAAATAATGGTATTTAAAGTAATCACACATTTACAAAAATCATCACAAAAAACGCCATTTCTCTCTAAAATTTTGTAAATTAACGTGATATAATACCTCAAATTATGATAATAAAAATTCCATTAACGTCTATTTTATTGTTTCTTCTACATAAATAATGCAAAAATTAGTTTAGTCAGATTGACTCACAGTGCAAATAGTGGGGTGACCTACCGGCCTGCTAAGCTTTTCATGGCCTTGACTTAATCCCATTTTAGTTAAATTTGTCGTGATTGACCCTGAACCTAATCTAGAGGATGGTAAGTAATAATTTAAATAAAAATACATATAAACAATAACTTTATTTAAAAAAAATGCTGGTGTACTTTTTCGCATATGGCCGACTCAAGCTTTCTCCTTTTATTAGGCTCTGTCTGTTGGTTATAAATTGTATGTTGAATGTGGAATATTCAATTTAAATTTTAAACTGCATATATCTAAGGTAAAATTTCATTATTAATTCTAATTTTTATAATTAATTAGGTAATATTAGATTTATAAAAAAAATATTGAACTACGTAATTATAAAAATAATATGTTCGAATTTATATAGAAATAATATCGAAACGGCTGGTTTAACGCTTTATAAAAGATAAACCGAATGAAGTACGATATATAATGCGATATTAAACTGAAAAGCAAAGATTTTTGTTTTAAATATAACTGATACTGAATGAAAGTATTTGTGATTAATTTTTACGCAAAAGTTTGCAAAACTTTTTTTAAATTAAAGCATTTATAGATTTGTGTTCAGTATGGCTCCGTATAAACATTTTTTAATTAACTCTCCCATAATTCCCGGATACCCTGTATTTAAATCTCCATTTTTATAACATGAGGCTGAAAAATATTATAATTTAAATGACATATTTTAGTATAAACTGTATAATTTCTAAAACGCTATTCTAAACACTAACTTGTCATAGTTACAACTAATTCCTATCATTAATTCATTTTGCGATACTTTCTCTCCATAGCATAAATTAGCATAGAGATTAAAATTTAAAAATTTTCAATGGTTGGCATGTGTGAAACTAATTTATAAAAAGTGTGTTTTATCCTAAAATGACAGTGTATTTCGCTTTTGCAGCTACAACTATATAGGTTTTTTTTTAACTGAAGTTAACGATTAATTATTAATTTTTTTCTAAATAATAGACTAGTAGAATTGTATAATTGCGGATTTTAGGGATATGCCAGTCAATAAATTATTAAGTTTAAAATTTTTTTTGTTTCAAGAAATTTATTTCATCGTCAATATTAAAAAACATTCTTATTAAAACTTCAAACGTAGTACATGTAGTGTATTGCGTGTTAGATATTTATTATTTTAAAATTTTAAATTAAACAACTTTATTACTCAAATATATTCCATTTTTAATAATTAATTATTATGTTATTAATATTCTGCATTTTCTTCAAAAATTTATTACTTTAAAAATCAAACCTGGAGAAGCTTTAATTTTAAGAGAAATGTGGTTTTTTTAATATTGACGATGAAATAAATTTCTTGAAACAAAGAAAATTTTGAACTTAATAATTTATTGACAGCCATATCCCTAAAATCCGCATTTATAGGGTTTCTTATATCAAAAGATAAAAACCGAAATCTCTATTAAATCACTCATACGTCCATGTTTCATGCGCTCGCGTGTGTAGTCAATATATCTCGAAACCCAGACGTCGTAGAAAAGTAAAATTCTATATTTCAAGTTATTATCTTTCTGATACGCTCTAACAGAATTTAGTTAAAATCTAATGACCTGAAGTGCCACTTTATTCTTGCGAATCTTAGTTTTTTGCTGTTTTCTTGAAAACGGCTCTAACGATTGTTTAAACTTACCACACTTCTTACGTTTATTATGATCTTTTACGTGAATGAATCGGTTTCTCCGAGAAAATTCATTCAAGAGAGTTATCGAGGAAAAACTCTGGAATTAAGCAGTGTTTCGCCTGTCCAGTTAATTGATTGGGTGACATTTACTGTTATCATCTTAAAATAAATATAAATTAATATTTTAATGATTTGTGTGCATTATTTACATACAACTCGGCCGTTTTAAACTGATAAAAAGTTGTGCACTGCGCATAAGGCGCTTAGAGAGTGAACAACTTTCTATACTCCGAAGTAAAAATGCATTGAAATTATTATCAGTACGTCAGAAATATGTAAAGACTTATCAAGTTGCGAAGTGGTGTATGAATTTTTTAAAAATATTTCAAAGAAAGAAATATACATTAGTAATTCCATTAAAGCGAAGTTAAATAAACATTTAGGTATCGCAACAGGTACATACATATGTTAATGGCTTCTGTTTACCGAATATTAAAAGAAACAAAAAGTCATACAAAAATCAACAAACCGGAAACTGTTCAGAGTGTAAAATCTAAACGTGATATTGATTTTGATGATATCTCCAATGACAACTTTTAAACTGCCACGCGGCAATGTAAAATTTTTATAATTTTATTTTAATGTTAACATTTATGCTATACATATTTATGCTTTTCAATAGTTTTATAATCCATGAATATTATCTGATGTTATTTGCTTATAATACATGAATATGCTTGTAAAAGTTTGCTATTTGTAATTCATAATTCAATATTATAATGAATTTAATATACTTCATAAAACACTCCCTATTAGAATAAGCAATTTAAAAACTATAGGTAATACGCTTTGTTTTGAATTTATAGCATAATGCTTTATAAAATGGCACAATTTGTCACGTATTAAATCGAGGCTTTCGCCACGTTCTTTCTTAGGTTAAAACGGCAAAGTTGCATCTTTTTATTTAAATCTACAGGGTTGTTTTGAAATACTTCAGGAAATTAAATAAGTAACTTATACACGTCTAATAGTGTTTTCGATTGATATGTACTGCACGGGCGTATTGTATATTGGTTGTTTTCTATTTATAAAAAATATTATGAAAACTAGAAAAACTGCATAATATTGCAACTTTTTTGTAAAAGGAAGATGGCTGACGTGCGCTGCACTAGTGTAATGTAACCAATCGAAAGCGCTATAAAACTATAACTAAACATTTTGATAGTCACTGTCATACTAATTTCCTTGGTTGAAAATACTTTTGATTACATATTTATAAAGCCAGACCATAAACAAGTATCTATATCGGATTACAAAACGTATTGATTACGGTCAATGCATTTTAAAACCATAACCTACATAAATCAACATTTGATTAACAGTACTAAAATAAATATACATACATATGATGTATACTTTTAATAAGTTTTTACGTAAATTTCAAAATATTAACGCTTATCTCACAGCTACAATTTTCAACATAACTTATAAGTTTACACTGCTTTAACTTATTTTCAATAAGTACTTGGCTTGGCTATTTTTTTCTTGCATTAAAATTCTAGATAAAGTAACCAGAAGGTTTGTGTACATTAAAATCATTAAAATAATTTTAAAAACTAGCCTTAAACAGGAAATGGTAATTTTATAAATGCAAAATTAAGAACTACATATTGCTTATGTATTTTAAATAAGTTGCGCTTTCGATTTATGTATGTATGTATATGCACTGCACTGGTGTAATGCAGAAAATCGAATGGGCTATAAAATAAAGTCACCATACTGAAAAAACAAAGTCATTCGGATTTATTCTACAACTACGAAAGTACAAAAGGAGTAAAAACCTATTCAAAATATTTTTAAATTTAAAATAACCCAGTAATTGATTTACAGTTATTCTATTATAAGGCAATAACATATGTAGCTACCATAATGACTTAACAACTGATTCTCATTTTACACAAGGTTAGAATGAGCGAAACAAGTATAATTCGAAAGGTTCTCAAACGGTTTTGTAAGATTTTTCAAAACCTTATTTTGCCCAAACTAAAGAGATCCAAATGTTTCCTTTATTTTTTTATGAATGTATAAGGACTGAAGATTGCATGGTTTGATTTCCTGAAACTATTTCAAAGCAACCCTGTATATACACTAGCTCATCTAACTAATGATTAGAGGAACTGCAAACCTTGTATTATTTAAAAATAATGTAATTTTATATATGAAGAAGGATTGCACAATTCTAAGCAATAATTTAATTCTATTGTAAAGGATTGCGCAATATCTCGCAATTATAATTAATGTATATTAACGCAAAGCTAAACAAAGGAAGGAACTAGATCTGCATTCGCAGAACGAAGAAACAGTCTCCAAGAATGACATAAATAAAGCCATTCTGGGGGACTAAAAACACTTCGATTTCAACTTTTGAAATGAAAACTTTGGCTACGCTCTTGTAGTGTGGTGTTGATAATATATCAACTTTTAAATATAATTATACAGCTTTGGTCGAAGATCTGGTTTGCACTTCGAATCTAGTAAAGATTGCCGCCTCCGTCGATGATGATCCGTTTCTACGGTAACAGACGTCTTCATAGAAAGCGTTTATAACTTTCTGATTGTTCCATTGCCTGCGTCTCAAATAGCCAGAGTGCTATAATACCGTTAACCACCGTAAGCCGCATCGAAACGCACGTGCCCCGAGTTGCTAGTATTGCGGGAACACGAATCGTTTGGCGCCCGGAGACGTAAGTTTCATTACCCGTGCAGCGACAACTTATATCACTACTGCGTCGTGTAGGTAAGAATCTTATCGGTATGACATGATTCCTAGGCTGTTCAAACTGTTCGCGTGATAATATATGAAATATTAGACGCACCTCGATAACCGTACATTTTCGAAAAGTATTCCAGCCTCCTTCATGATATCTAGAACTAATTACTGGTGGAATGACACTTCATTACGAGATGCACTAAGTAATATTAAAAACAATAAATACAGTTCATGCCTTCCTTCTGTAATTCAATATAATTATCAATTTGTTTATTACGTGCTTATTGCCTACCGTATTATAAAATTAAATATGCTTATTGAAGTTCGCGATGTAGAATTGAATTCTTTATTTACAAGAATTGTCCTTGTTTATTTGTAAATAGTTTCTGCGTAATTGTTCTGTTCTGTTCTTATTATCTTATACATATTCACTTATTTTAGAATTAGCCCTGTAAGTAATCACCTTGTTAATTAGTAGAATAATATGTAATTTTTGAAGGTTTATTGCCTTATTATTTACAAATATAATCCGTCTAGGTACTAATAATATGTTCTACGTTTAGTCGAATCCTGTTAAGCCATTGATGAACCCACCCGCACGACGATCTACTTGGACAAGCACAAATATAAATAATTTTCAACCTGTAAACGTAATTAAATAAACCATAACGTAACAATATAACGTGCGATCGTTTAAATTTCCAGTTAATGTAAACTATAACCTTTTGACGGATACTTTAAACCATTCAATTATATACTAAAGTAACTGGAAAGGAAACCGTAATACCAGTAATGAAGCAATCACAATCCACCTTATTGGTGGTATCTCTATCTCACTTGCAACACTAGGGTCAATGGCTTGAAAATAATTTAAAAGCTTTAATTTTAATGTGAAACTGAATATTGTTTCTTTTACCGCTTAGATTTATGCAACCAATAGCTACATAACACTGAACCATATTAACAATAACTGTACACAATATTTATAATAAATTAATAATATTATTGAAAATTCTTAATGAAAGGTTTAATTATTGAAAAAAATATTCATAGATATATAAATACGTTACAACGACGAAATGAATCTTTGTTATTATTACAAACAGGCTTTAGACATGCTTATAATGCTAATAACTGCGACATCTATACAACCACCTGGCATAGGACCGTTTCAAGGTCTAGCGTTTATTCGTTATACCTGTTTCCTTTCCAGTTCTTTGTAGAGTTCAATGCTTTAAATTCGGCTATAGAAATAGATTTATGAATGGTCACAGCCCACCCTAATTGGGAATATAAATTAAATTCACATTACAAATGACATGTCAAATGTCATATATATATATATATATATATATATATATATATATATATA
>JAHWXV010376846.1:0-11316 GCA_024586415.1 Phrixothrix hirtus | reverse complement strand
TATTAAAAACATAACCTAATTTTGTTTTATTAACCAATACAAATCTACTAACGCACACAAATGTCAAACAATTGTCAATTTACTAAAGGAGCTAATATCACACTGGATCGAAGTTTTGATAACACAAGAAGAAGCAAGTATCGTCCGGACAAACATTGTTGCTCTCACTGTATATTGCGATTCAATCATAAGATTCGAGAGAGTTACCGCCATCTGCAGTAAATAGAATACATATCTCTCTCGATGGCATAATATGGACGTTGATTGAAACTGGTAATACGTCCGGTAGGTTTGGTTACCAAAATGTCTTCAAAGATCGTATAGGTCTAAGTCAATATGCTAAGCATAACGTTGATAGAACATGCAAAAGTACTTGGCACCTAACACTTTCTAAAATAATGCTTCAACATATCGTGGCATGCACCGAGAACGAAGTGCGACGAAAATTCCAAGACGATGATTGATATTTAACTGTGGACAAACTGGACGCATTCATTGCTGTGACTTAATACATGGTGCAATTGGAGCGCAAAATCTTGAATTGGATACACTAGGGTTTTTGAAATGGGATAATCCTATTGTAAAAGTAACCATGTATCGTAATCGCTTTCTGGAAATAATGAAGTATTTGTGATTTCACGACAAGTCTAATAGGCAGCCGAGATTGGATAAGGATGTTTGCCTTGCTATCTGAAACATGGAAAAAGTTTATCACTAATGCGCAAGCTTGTTATGTACCCGTGCCATACATAAAGATTGACGAACAGCTTTCCCCTTCCAAGTGACGTTGCCGATTCCCTTAGTTCATGCGTTCCAAATCAGATAAATACTCCCAAAGGGTTTGGATAGCAGTAGATAGAGGTGCAAGTTATATAATAGATGCGTTCCCTTAGCTTGGAAGAGATAACAATAGATCAAATGATCAACATCTGCGTGTCTTTGTTGTGAAAAAATTTTGTGGAACCTTATATAAATCAAGGTAGAAATGTCACGTGGGGTAATTTTTTCACTTCGCTAACTTAATTTGAATATCTAAAGTCCAAAAGTATTACTATTGTTGGCACAGTCAATAGATCTCGTAGAGAAATACCTATTTGTGCGAAAACTTAAAAGAAGAATTATGCAGTACAATTTTTATAAACAAACATGACGTTTCTTTGATCGTTTATCAAGTGAATACTAATAAGAATGTTTTAATTCCCAGCACTATGCACCCAATTGTAGAAATAGATACTGGTTCAAAAAAGAAAATCGAAACCGTTATATTCTACATCGAATCGAAATACGGAATAGATATTGCAGATCAATAAGCAGTAAATATACTGTAAAGGCACCGTCAAGACGTTGGCTAGTTCATACATTTTACAATATTGTTAGTTTTTCCGGTAGAAATGCATGGGTGTTATACAAAATTCTAAAGAACAGCAAAAGTAAACGAATAGATTTTCTATTGCAAATGTGAGAGGAATTAGGCAAAAAATATTATATAAGCAGAAAGCAATTATTTCTGCTGCAATTCCGGGCAATACTCCAGGAAGACAAGAGCAGTGAGTACTATGCCATGTTAAGTCATAGTGTGCAGAATATAAATCTTCTGTGAAGCGTCACAAGTGCAAGAAAACAGTTTGTAATAAATGCACTTCAAAAGAATATTATTTATGCGTAATTTGCATCTAAAATTATAACAATGGCTAGTGCATAAAGGCTCATACTTAGAATAAATTTTAGTAAATACAACTTCCTATCTTAAGTTTTGCTATTTTTTGTTACTTTAAAACATGTACACTAAATTGGATAAATAATATGAATACTTAATAAACACAATTTAAATTTGTTTACAAACGATTTTTTGGCAATTTACCTGCAATGTATCGGATATCATCAGAATAGCTAAGATGGGACTAGTTTGTCCCGATGGCAGTCTAGGGGGTTACCAAACCTCTACGGTTCTAGTGGTAATGGACAAAATTGCGATCAAACTTCAAAGCATCGGCAAAATATTGAGCGTTCTTAAGTGCTCGGGTTCTAGTGAACTAGTTTTTGTAGGCAAGAGCACACAATTTCGTATGCATACTTTCAAATGTTAGGGAATTATTATCTCCTTCAAACTTTTATTCGAGCTTACGTGGAAATACCCTATGCAGGGCAGCTATGGGACCTATCTCGTATGTAGTCAAGGTATATTAAACAGAATTCGGCGTTACTTCCCACGAAATTGTTAGAATTAAATAAGATTCTCATTTTATCGACATTATGGTATCCTTTTGTCAACACAATTGCCAGCACAATGATTAAACACAAATTAGGTTATATCATCTGCAAGAAAATGGACGCATGAAATACTCTTAGCGTAAATGCCAGCATGTCCCTGTAAACTAACATAAACTATGAGTGTATTTCCACTAAATTATGCCTTTAGTGGTTTGATAATTAGGAAGCATTGAACACTCTATGATTTGATTTGTGCATACCCTTTCAGCTCTGACTTTTCAAAAATTAAGCAAAATGTTTCATTTCTTGATATTTATGCGTTACTAAATCTGAATAAGTTAAAACTCAAGTCATAATAATTTCATTTGCATTCATATCAAATTAGGAAGATGTAGGAATTGCAAACATCAAGTATCAACGAAAGCAAAAATTAATAATTCTAAGTTGTTTAATAATAAGTTATCATAAACCCTAATAAAAGATGTAGTAAAAAGAAATCCATTATTTTTCCAATAGTAACCTGTATTTCGAGTTGCATAGGTGCGATCGGATTACGCTAGAT
This sequence comes from Phrixothrix hirtus, assembly GCA_024586415.1. Classification (NCBI taxonomy): domain Eukaryota; kingdom Metazoa; phylum Arthropoda; class Insecta; order Coleoptera; family Phengodidae; genus Phrixothrix; species Phrixothrix hirtus. Next base: position 8,543 of record JAHWXV010376846.1, on the reverse strand, counting down.
GGCATTAGAAGGATAATATTTCGTACTAAAGAAACAAATACACTTCTCAGTTTTGTGATTGCTTGACTCAGTATTGTTTGAGCACGCGTCAAAGACTGACACCATCAAAGAGAAAATATGCCATATTTTACGTTTTTCTTCGATAAAGGCGAAAACGCAAGCCAGGCCGCTGAAAATGTGAATGGTGTTTATGGTCCTGATACTGTAACATTTAATCACGCGCAATTTTTGTTTCGTCGATTCCGTTTTGGTAATTTTGATGTCAAAGTGCGGCATGCTCTGGAAGGTAAATTGTTGTAAATGTCGATAAAATAATGGAAATCGTGGAGTTCGACCGTTATGTAACCACTGGTTCGATTGCACAGGGGCTAAACCTTCCACAAATAGTCGTTTGGAACCACTTAAATAAGGCTGGATACAAAAAGAAGCTCGATGTATGGGTGCCACACGAATTAACGCAAACAAACCTAATGGACCGAATTTCCAATCGACCCATTTTTGAAGCTGATGGTAACTGGTGATGAAAAGTGGGTCACTTACGACAACGTCAAGCGAAAACGGTCGTGGTGTAATCGCGGTGAGTCGGCGCAAACGGTGACCAAGTCGGATTGACGGCCAGGAAGGTTTTGCTGGGTGTTTGGTAGGATTGGCAGGGAATCGTCTACTATGAGCTATTCCCCTACGACCAAACTCTTAATTAGAACCTGAACTATCAAAGAATTGGACCGTCTGAAGAAAGCAATTGACCAAAAGCGGCCAGCTTTGGCCAATAGGAGAGGAATTGTGTTCCATCCAGACAACGCCAGCCCACACACATCGATAGTGACTCACCAGAAGCTCCGGGAGCTTGATTGAGAAGTTCTTATGCATCATCTTATATTCCGGACCTGGCAATAAGTGATTACCACCTGTTCCTGCCTATGGCGAATGATTGTGCTGGTGAAGAATTCGTCTCAAGGGAAGCTTGTGAAAATCGACTGTCCTAGTTTTTTGCAAATAGAGATAAGGGTTTTTATACGAGAGGTATAATGGAATTAGCTTTAAAATGACAATAAGTTATCGAACAAAACGGTGCATATTTGACCTAAATCGGATCATTCTGACTATGCTAAATAAAACCTTTAATTTCATGCAAAAATAATGGATTTCTTTTTACTACGCCTTTTATTTTTCTTAAATAAAATTAATCTTTCCGACGTATGTTTCAGTTTATTACGAAGATTTAATAAGAATAAACCTAAATTATTTAACATCTACAACGAGAACGTTGCATCGTAAACAGGAAATACTAAACGCTGCCCCTGTGCAAAGTCGGCATTTGAAAATTCTCTATAACTTATTCCGAGCGATTATCTTGAAACTTGTACACATAGTTTTGTTATAGACTACCTACTAGAATGGAAAATTAGGATACCACACATAAGTCCTGAATCAAAGCAACAGCCCATGGAGGGTTGGCCCATATTAGTGACAATAAAATGATTTTTAACCACATTTCACATTTTAGGAGCATGCTCACGATCTTCAGAATAGAATATACTCGTAAATTGCGATCAAATAGCAGATGTGAAGTTCTTGTAAAGTAATACGAAATTTGCACAGACTTGATGTATTATGTTGATTTATGAGAATGCTTGCAGTATACATCTTCTTAAACTCAAAACGGTATCAAAATATTTGGGTGCAAATAAATTGATTATCTCCTCTGCAACGTAAACCTGGTGCTAGATAATGTTAGTGTATTTTTGAAATCGAAAACGTTCCTTATTGGTCCAAGTCTGTTTGAATGTGAAGCGATTCGCTTTACTTACGGTCAGTTATTTTTCGATTACTTACAACACTTACGCAGAGATCTGTAGCATACAATTGTATATTAATAAATATTAGTTTCAGGGCGCCGGGTTAATCAAGATTAACTACATCAATGTAACTCCAAAAATTAAGACTGTTGGAATGTGATATTTATGGACATAATGTATTTGGGTTTTGAATAGTAGCAATAAAAAGGAGGAGTAGTAAGCAATAATTTTGATAGTGGAAATAATCAAATATCCAAAATGTTACCGTTTCATTATTTAATTAAGTTCACAAATGATCCTAACATCATAATCAAAAACTGACTAAAATCTGAGAAATAAGAAGTAAGAATAATAATTTGTAACCTCGAAACCAAAATAAATACATTAAATCCAAAGTTTAAATCCAATTTAAAAAAGTTATAAATCAACCCCAACTTGAAAATCGTAAAAAAGGCCAATTCAATTACAGAATGACGCGTGGTTTTTAATTGTTGAAGTAAGTCATCTCTTGGATTATGAAAAACCTTTCCAACTACCAAACGGCGATAAGCAAACTAGTTTGTTTATGGAAAAGTAAAACGCTTTCTTATAAATAAATTATTCAAATTATGGAATTTTACAACCTTTCAGAAAATAATAAATTTTAAAAAACTTACCGAATTAATTATATTATCTTGCATATTACACCATTTATTTCAGGTGGAAATGATTAATGGTAACTTTTGTCTACTAGGTCTTCAGCTCTCAATTGAGTTTTTATATTTTCGTTTTTTACATAATATGGTGAGTTAGATATTATTTTCAGTAGCCAGTTCTGGGTTGTGGTTATTATCTTTGTGGTTAATTGTGGCTTGTTTGCCCACAGTTCTTCCCCATATGTTAGCGCTGGGATCAGAATTGTCTTTACCATTTTTAATTTTGTTTCTAATTTTAGTTCGGTTTTTGGGCCTATGATCCCATACAATTTCATTGCGTTCTTTTTTGCTATTTTTACTCTCATTTTAGTGTGGTGCCTCAGGCTCAAACTTGTGTCTAGTTTTATTCCTAAGTACGTTCTGCTTTTTTAATACGGTGTTTTCCCCAGGAGTTTGAACCTCCCTCTTTTGTTTGTGAACGTTATTATTTCTGTTTTTCTGATTTAGACATATTTTCCATTCCTCGAAGAATTTATTTATGGCCTTAGCTACTGACTTGTTTGCCTCTTGCCGTTGGGTTTTGGTGGCGAATAGTCAGTATGACAGGGTCATCTGCATATTGGAATATTTTAGCCCCCTTCTATTTCCCGACTTGTGGTATGCCGTTTATTAGAATATTAGAAAAATGTCGTGACACAATACACGACTTTCTCTTACGTACATAGATATACAAATATACAAATTTCCACAAATGATTAAAATATTATTTACGTTTATTTCGGGAACGATAATTTTAAGGGTCACTCATCCAAGTTACTGGACACGCAAAACCCTGCTTAACTCCAGAGATTTTCTTTGATAACGCACTTCATCGCATTTTTTTATCAAAACTACTAGGTTCATGTAAAGCAAATTAAAGACATAGGAACCGTAGCAAGTCTTAAAAAATTGTTAAAGACGTTTTTCGGGAAAATCGCAAAAAACTTAAAAATCCCAAGAATAAAGTAGCACTTCCGGTCATTAGATTTCAACTAAATTCTTGCAATCTTATTCACAGAAGATAGAAAACTTAAAAATGGTTTTTCATTTCCATATGTTGATTTGTTGTTGAGATATGTTGTTCACAACTTATACTTCAAGTACTTGTGGTTACTCGGTTTTCAAAAATGTATCAGAGAAACTCCTTGGTTAATATGAAACTAAATTAGGTCGCCAATAAATATAGTAAGTTTAAAAATAATCGTTAAACACGATTTCAAGAAAATCGTGAAAACAGAGAATTCGGAAAATATCTTAAAATGATATAAATAAACTGGAACTTCCGGTTATCAGATTTTGGCCAAATCCTAGATTTTGTATACAAAGGCAGTTATAACCACAAATATAGATTTTCGTCAACTAGAAGTTTTAGTTTCATAGTTATTAGTTTAGAGTTAACAGTGAAAGCAATTCTGGTTGCTCAATATACGGAAATGTTTTCGAGAAATAACCTAAACTATATAAAATCTCATTAAATGGCTAAGAAATTCAATAATTTTAAAAAAAATCGTTAAAGCCAATTTCGAAAAAATAGGGAAAAACGAGCAATTCGGAACATATCTAAACATAACAGAAATAAAGTTATGCTTCCGGTTATTGGATTTTAACCAAATTCTTAATTTAATATACGAAGATACTTAGAACCTCAAATGTAAATTTTCATTTATCTAGGACTTTCAGTCACATAGTTATTTTATTCACAGTTAATGGTAAGATTACTTCCGGTAACTCGTTTTATGGTCTTTTTTCTGAAAAACCGTCTCAATTACATGAAAGGACATTAAATGTTTAAGAAGCACAATAAATTATAAAAAAATTGTTATAACCGATTTCGTGAAAGTCTCAAAAAAACAAAAATGGCATTAGTAAAGTGGCACTTCCGGTTATTGGATTTTAGTGAAAGTATTGCAGTTGCGCGCGGGGATAGATACAAACTCAAAAAGAAAATTTCATTTGTCTACAAAATTTTCTTTTCGAGATATTTTGTTCACACGCAAGCAGGCGCGCGCGCGGGTGCGCGCTCACACACACTCACACAGACACATACATACACGTACACACATACACACACACACACACACAAACACACAGAGAGAGAGAGAGAGAGAGAGAGACAGACAGACACACACAGACAGACTAATTTTTAAAAACAATTTTTGGACTCAGGGTACACTAAATGGTGTAGTTCCACTAAAATTTCGACATCGAAGATTTTGGACCAAAACAATATTTGTACTATGTTCCATATAGGTAAGAGAAAGCCGAAAGTAATGGTGATAAAGGTGAACTTTTTGGTAAGCCTTGTTTGGCGGTTGTTAGTGTGGAGACGGCTCTTCCCACTCTGACTTGGGATTACCTTCCTTTTAGAAATGCGAGGGTGAACTTTAGAATTTATGGCGGGAATTTGCTCCTTGTCATCTTTAGCAGAATCCCAATCTTCCATGACTTCTCATAGGCTTTTTCAATATCGTATAAGCCTGCGTATGGGGCCTTACGGTTCTTGTTAGCCTTTTGTATATGAAGTATCATATTGGTGCCTTGCTGCACTGCTGCCAGATTTTTCCTAAAGGCGAACTGGCCATATGCAATCAAGTCATTCGGTTCTATATATTGTTCCAATTTTTTTTATTTGCAAAGTGCTCCGCTAACTTCGCCATGCCATTTATTAGACTTATTGGATTTCTATTCTCTGGAAGCGCAGGGTTCTTGTTATTCTTTGGAATTGTTACAATTATTAATCTTATTAATTCTTCGGGATAAAACCCTATGCTATACATCGCGTTCAGGGTGTGTACCAGTTCGTTAAGTACTTTTTATGGCAATACCTTTGAAGCCCTTATCGGCATCACGTCTGGTCCTGGCGCTTTCTTGCACTTAGACGTTTTGATTATTGTTTGTAAGTCTTCTAGACAAATTTTTAGTGTCTCTTCTGCTTTGATGTACGGGATGAGAGTTGTTTCTTTATTGGCCAGCTCTTTTATATTCCAGAGGAGGATTTGATGTCGTTTTTAAAATGCCCTTCCAAGTGTCGGACTTTGCTTCGGCCTTTTCCTCATCTGAAAAGTACCGCCTACCCTCGTAGTCTATGGCGGTTTGGATCCCTTGAAGCTTTGCATTTCTTGAGAAGTTTCCACATATAGTGGTGTCCCTCTTCTTCCATTTCAGCCAGGAGGTTATCCCAGCTCCCTCATTTTCTGCTTTCGATAAGCTTGTCTACTTCTCTTTGTTTTTTCGCAAGAAGTATTGTGTCCTTCTTATTGCTGGGATTGATATAGCGTCATTTGGAGCAATTAGTGTCGTATCAGTGTTCTGGGCTATAAATTTTTACAACACTTTTCCATTTTTGTTAGTTGACCTGCATCCCCAACTTAGGTTCTTGGAGTTCCAGCCTCCCGCGATTAGGGACGAGCCGAATCTCGTTAATGCAGTCATGTTTTGATCAGTTAATAGATCACTTGGAGGGTTATAGACCGTGATGAGGTACATTTCTTTACTGCTGCCTCCAGCTTAAATTTTTCATTTGATTGATTATTGCGGATAGTAGCTTTACACACAGTATTATGTATTGTTATGGATACTCCTCTGCCTCTTCTTCCTTTCCTTTTATATTGAACAATGTTGTATCAGTTTAGCCACAATTTCTACCTTTATTGAGGTATGCCTCGGTGATAAATGTCCTTGGGATCTCTTCCCGTTTTAGAAAATGCTCGAGTTCATCCCATTTCTTAGATATTCCATTGGCAATCTAAATGATGTATTTGACCATGTTAGCATTAACCTTTTAGTTAATTGGGTTATGAACGTTGAGATCATCTTTGCTAGGGCTGTCTCAAGCGCCTTTATCATTAGTGATGGTAATTCCTCTTTAAGCTCTGGAGAGTCCACTATTCTTGATTTAGCTCTCCCTGTACATGCAATGCCCGGTTTAATTTTATTGGATAGGTCTTTCATCTTCTTGCGTTTTATATAGTCCGGGTTTTGGGGGCATTGTTTAAAGTTAGCGGAATGCTGTCCCCCGTAATTGCGGCATTTAAAAGTTGGGTGCTCTTTAGCGCAGGAATCTGTACGAAACATAACCAAACATTTGGCATCTATAAAATTGAGTACTTCAGGTTTGGTGTCTTTTAGCCTCTACCGTCACTCTGAGTTGTAGTATATCTCTTATGTTGAAAATCTATTTGCCTTTGACTATTTTTAGGTAGTTGAAAAGCATTATGGGAAATTTTACGACGCTTAATTCCTAGGTATTTGGTTGTATTTATCTCGTATCCCTTGTTCTTTAACTAGTGAAGCACTTCTTCGTCCGTTGTTCCTTCTGTGATCCCACGGATCACCCCTTTCAACTCCTTTCTTTCTGGGAATTGGAAGGGGTGGCATGGCTCTTCCATCTCGTCTAATATGTGTTTGGTAATCTGAACTCTTTTGGGGAGTCGGTGACCATCTTTATCCCCTCAAGGGTATTCGCAGCTTTTATTAGGGCTATGTCGTTTTCCTCCCACACTAGCTTGACCTCTGTACATATGCATCCCTATTTCGCAAGACGATGAGTGGGTCTTTTTATTTTTCGCTCCTGCGTTATGATTGTTGGGGTGGTTTTCTTTGCTGGAATCTTCAAGGGTGGAAAATCTGCCACTAATTTATGTGCCTCTTGTGTATCTACATACTCTTGACAGGTTCATACTCCATGCATAACGGAGTTGTGTCTTCGTTTTCGGCTACAGCTTCTTATTCACCCTTTTTTCTTTTGGGTAATCAATCGTTGAAATATTCTTGATTCATTTCGGCGTTTTCCAGCCTAGCTAGTTCTTCCGTTAACCTTCTGATGCCTTCCTCCGCCTTTTGTAGGACCGCTTTGTATGACTCAATTCCTTTCTTGGCTTTGATGATTTCTTCCCTGTTACTAATGTGGTAATCCATTCTTGAGAACTTAAGCCTTGGAGGTTTACTTAAATACTTAGTCGACAGTAAGACCAATACTCGAACGGAGTGCGAGCTCCGCTAATATGAGTTATTGGTGATCATAGTCAGCGCGTTTTTACTTGTCGCAGATCAGAACCATAAAGAATTGCTAGATATAATTTATTTCACTTACTCTTTCATTTGGTCAGAACCGGTTGAGCGAGCCCACATGTTGATGCTAGTTTTGTGTGCGGAACCAATAGGAATCTCTTGCTATGATTTGGATTTTCAGGTTTTTCTTCGCTGTTTGTAAGCAATCGATGCCTCACGCAACCCAGTACTGCTAGAGTAGGGTCTTAGCTCCAAGAACCGGACACTCAAAGCACACCCGATCTAACTTCACAATTAGGTACGTGTTACTTCTACGCTCTCTCAAGCGCGACTATTGGTTTATCTTGTGTGCGCATTTCATTTGTATAGTTGGCGATTTTCGAATGTGCGACAATATTGATTCATTCGTTTATTAGTAGAGGGATTGCTCTTACCATTACCATGGGAGTTGGTTTTTCTGTAAATTGTAGTTTTATGGGGAGAAGGAATTGAGTTTGGTATAGTTTGCGTTTAGTTTCGATGTTTGCAACTCTTGTCACGTTTTCCCCAAATCTTGTTTAATTGTCAGATCGATATTCATATTTTCTGTACCAAAATATATCGATACAGACGATTAATATTGCACAAGATCGGTAAAACATGTTTTAATTGCTAAATTTAATTAATGAAGTTTAAATTATAAATTAATATATATATATATATTCAAATGTATAACCCATAAAATAATCCCTTAAAACAGTTTTAATTAAATATTTTAGCATAAATAAAGAATTCAATCAAAAATAGACCATAATAACGTATGATTGGAAATTTGAGTTCATTTTACTTTCAGCATAGGTCAACAAATATAAATAAATACAAAAACTGAACAGTTATGGCCATCTACTGCTTAAGGTGCAATTGAATATAACTAGAAATTAGAAATATAACAAAATGTAAATTATTTAAGTTAAATTCATCTAGCCATCTATTGGGCAATAACATAAATAAGTCGTTAGAGTAGTGTAAATATATAGAAAACTATAATTAGTTTACTAAATTAAAATAGATGTCAATATAA
>JAHWXV010376778.1:0-17212 GCA_024586415.1 Phrixothrix hirtus | reverse complement strand
ACTATATATATATATATATATATATATATATATATATATATATATATATATATATATATATATATATGATATAAGTGATGTTGAAATCAAAGAAGCGGCTTAATATCTATGAAAGTAAACTTCTATAACTAAATATATCATTATCGTGTATACTAAGAATCCTCTAAGGAAACCTATGTCTGTACACAATTATCCATCCTTTAATACTAAGAGAAATTCTTTGAGTAAATTAAAAACTTGCATACAACTCAATTTAGGTTTAATTACTAAAATATTTATTAATTCATTTTTAACGTGTTTCGATCTTTTGTGTGAATAACATTCTCAAAGGACACCTAAAGTTTCTAAAATTCTAAGAATTTTAGAAATTTAGATTTCCTTTGCAAATGTTTTCGATGTAAAAGATCGAAACATGTTAGACATGTATTATGAAATATTTTGATAATTAAATTTAATTTAAGTTTGTTTCAACTTGTTAATTTAATTGAAAGAATTTTGCAAACACTTAATTTTAGAGTGAATGGATGAATTACAAATTTTGTATTATGAATCTGTAACACAATACTTCAATTATCGCACCCTTTGCTATAGGTTTATCAACAATTGAATTTAATTCGCAGGTTATGACATTCGATGTCACAATTTACAAAGTGTTCCTAACTTTTCCGGTTACAACTAATCCCGTGCTTATTTAATTCACCTAATCAGTAACGTGCAGCAATAAATTCAACAGTATGTTGTGAACACTTAAGCCATAGAACTGAGTAGAAAGTAATTTACACTAACCTAGGACCAAACCACTTTCTAATACCACTGTAGCTAAATATCTGTCCCTTTTTCATTAACTGCAGTATATCAAGAAGTTAACATATTAAATTTCTTTTCTCATAAAAATATTTAATTTATTATCTAGTTTCATCAGAAATTTCCTAACAAATAGCAAGCCATAAAAGCGATACTTTTCCAAATATAATTCCGTTTATAATTAGGGTCAGTATCTAGAATATTTATAAGAAAGCTTCTTTGTTTTTCTTCGAGTCGAATTGGTTTAATTAGCTTAATTGGTCCTATCTTTCAGTAAATGTACAAATTAATGAATTGGAACTGGCGTTTTCCAGGTGAAATTGATCAAATTTTTAATAAATCAACATTAAAGTTTTCAACTGGTTTAATCTGATTAGCCTTAAATGAAAGCATATACTTTAATGTCTGTTTAAATTCATTTAACAACTTTCTTTGAAATATAAACTTATGATGAGCATGAATTCATGGTTACCAATTTCATATTAGGGTTCAATAACGATTGAAGAGCATTTTTAATTTGTATTGTGAACTGCATATACTTTCGTGCATGCCAAATATAAAAAGATTAGTCAACTTTCTTAGAATTTACAATTTGAAGTACAATGAAATGTTTACACCATATTTTATTAGGAAACTGAGATTGGATTACAGCTGTCGATAAAATAAACCTATGAATTTAGGTTTTATATAAAAACTATGCATGACAATAGAGATTTAAAAGCATTGCTTAAATCCATATTTGGTTTACGTTTAATTGTGTTATCAATATAGAAAGTAAAATAAGGTGTGCACCAGAAAATTTTATCTTTCTGATAGTATTCCTTTAAACGCCATGTTTTCATTATATTGAAATATTTTACCTAAATAATGTGTTTTATTGCATAAAAGTTACCAAAGGTTATGTCTAAATAGTATCTAACTTCCATTCATTCGTTACATGGACGTAAATGCAAAGAAAAGATCTAAAAGGACTGAAGCTTTATGTTTGTTATACTTTCCCACCATATTAAAATTACATTCAACGGTAAATTAAACTGAATAGGGAAACTTTCTTCTACGTTAGATTAATTGGTAATAATTTGTTAGCTAATCAAAACTTATAGTTTTCAAATGTCAAATAAATGAATGAGTTACTATTTAAAGGGAACATGGAGTCCTATACAAAATCGGAAGAGAATATACGTTTACAGAATAGAATAACCCAAAGCTGTCATAATAGTTATTTATTATTTAAAAGAAGATTGTAAATATTTACAGATAAATATCTACAACTAATGATAAACAACTAAAATACGCAAGAATTACAAATAAGTATCTTTAGTTAACAACTAAGCATTTTAAAGTAATTAAAATAAATTGAAAGATCTTTTATTTACATGTAGGTTTTTAATAGTTTCAGAATATAATTATTAAGAATGCTTCCTTTGGAATAAATCGATATGCCAATAACACGCAGCGTCGAGCAGAAGTGCTGAGTCTAATGTAAATTTTACTAAAATGCAGGACAAAATAGATTGCAAGGAAGAAAAGTGGAGTCCAATGAAACAAAATTACAAGAAAAATTAGACTACAATCAAGAAGAAATGTAATCTATACAAAATAGATCGCAAGGAAGAATTACAAAAATTTAAAAGGCGAAATCTTATTGATTAATGCAAATTAAAATAAACTACAAGATGACAAAATTAAGCCAGGCCAAAATGCATTAAAAAAAATTTAAATTACACCAAATTAAATTAAAACAAGGCTTAACAACAGCAATTGCAGGCATTATCAATGAGATATCAACCAAGTAGGCGGAAGTAACCAAGAAGTGTAATAAACTATGTCAAAAATGTATCTTCCTCTTACCTTTAATAAAGAAGTTAACATATTTACGTTGAAATCGCCCCCTGCTTTTCAAGAGCAATCAGTAGAAGTGAATGTACAGTAAGTTGATCACTCGACTGTTGTAGAAAATAGCGTGCCAAGCACTAGAAGATGCGCTAAAGCATTCACGTATGACGGGAGGCTATCTTGGGCCAATTATATAAATAGTTTATGGCAGCTACCACAACAAATGGATGGTATGTTAACGGAAAGACAACTGGGGATGCCCTAGCTATTTTAAAAGCAATACGAGATGATCTACACAATAACTTCAATAACCCTGCTTCACCATTGGAAATGCGATATGGAGATAAACATCTTGGAATAGGTCTAATTAAGTGCCTAATTAAGGAACCGTGTGCACAATCTTCGAGAGAACCCTAGGAATTTGAAACTGAAATTGCGCGGCTAGTAATATTAGCATGCCCAACGGCTCCAAAAAGTTTTATTGAGAAAATTGGGGTGCAAACATTTGTGGATCATTTTCTGAATTCTAAAACATAACAGGCACCTAGACTGGTACGTTCACGTGACCTGGATGGTGCAATGGCTCATGCACTGGAATTGGAAGCGGCCAAAAAAGCACCTGAAGTTCACGTTCGCGTACATACAAAGGAGGAGGAAGAATCTCGAACTGATAGTTTGAGAGAGGCAGTATTGAGATTACTTAAGACATTAATAGCCAACTTGACAAACACTAAGATTTTGGAACTGTGGAAAACGGAGCGTGTGCAAGGAAATTTCAAGGAATCAGTAAGCAATCCCACCAATAATGTAGGTCATCAAGAATACCGTGCAGGGAGAAGTCGTAGAAATTCTGCCGCTTTATCAAGACGCCCTTGCCCAGAAATTTGCAAGCACTGCACTCAGTAGGAGCTAAAAATAGAAAAACTACGCTAAAACCGCACTAATGTGATCAACATTGATTGAAAACTAATTAATGTCAAGAAATAGACACAAACCTGGAGTTGTTATTCAAATGGAATTCCTAGCAGGTTTAGTGCACCCTTTTGAAAAGATCCCGGAAGTGCAAGGCGAAAGCAGTTGGTTCGAAAAAATGAAGTAGAGAAAGCTTTGCCGCAGCGACTTGGTGGTCCATCAGGAGAGCATGTGGTAGTAAAGAATGCTTTGGGAAAGGTTCGTAAATAATTTTATTGCATGAACTGCAGGAATTATGTTAACAAATGGCGGTGAAAATGTTTTATATGCACCTGTGGGAACCGCCATTTGAGGGGACGGAAACCACTACAGACACCATATAATGTAGGCAGAGAAAGGGTAGCAATTGATATAGATGGTACATTTCCAGAAACAGAAGCAAGAAACAAATACATCCCAATTGCGATGGACTATTTTAGTAAATGGACCAAAGCATATGCTCCGCTAAATCAAGAGACAGCTAAAGTGACCTCGTTCTCGGCAAAAGAACTATTTAGCCGTTTCGGAATACCATTGGAACTACATTCACACCAAGGGAGAAATTTTGAGTCAACCCTATTTCTAAGTCTGTCAGTTATTGAAAATGCGTTAGACCAGAAGAACCGCTCTTCTTAAAGAGTTAGATGAATTAGTAGAATGTATGAAGGAAACAATGGGCGTGAAACTAGGCTGCCTTGTGATTTGGAGTTTGACAGCAAACCTGGACAGGAGAAATTTGCTGGAAATGTAAATGCCTAAAGTCTTTGAATCAAGCTAAATTCAATTCATTATAGAGTTCTCTATAACATCCATATTGATAGTGATCGAATTAGATTGCCCAATGGTGCTAGTTCTAGAGTGGGCGGAACTCAACCTAATGACCAAGTTTGGTTGTACGTGCTTGGGTTACAACGAGGCCTATCTCACTAATTACAAAGGCTTTAGGAAGTAATAAAAAGGATCAATAGTGAGACTGCTCTGAAGAACACCCAAAGTGGTTCACATGAATCTATTAACCCCATATACTGAAATCAATGCAGAACTCAAACAATAATAATGTGAACAATTGACGAACAATGTTGAATTAGAAATATTAGAAGCCAAGAATGGCGAACAGTTATCAAATTTATGTGAACCTATTCGGGATTCCGCAAAGCTTGATTAGGGGTTACCACTGAGGAGTACACAAATCTGTTCAATGTACCAGATGAGTATCCCCTAGCCCATTGCGTCGGTAAAGAAGTCTGAGTATTCTATGGCATCGTATACGGCTTTAAGAAGAGGCATGGTGTGCTAGCAGTAATACATCAGCAATGGGTAGCAATTGGGAAGACCTGTCGCCTACTGCGCTATCAACGCTAAGGAATGCCAAAGCATTTACTACCTCGTGACGAAAGCCTTGTCCCGGCAAAATCCACGTTGTAAAGACTTGTAGAAGGCACTATGGGACCTAAGAAAACAAATTTGTGACAGTGATGGTAGAAAGTTAGCCGTACCTTAATTCAGTTACCGTCTAATTCAGTTTAACTGGCGTATAGTACGCAATATGTTAGAAAAATTGTTTTGATATACTGTTATTAAGATCTTAATGGAGATTTTGAATCGAAGGACCATCTCAAGTACAAGGCCCGGGTCGCTGTTACGCAAGGTAACGGTCTTAAGAAGGGAGTAGTGTAACAAACTAGAAACAATATTAATTTAATAGAACATTCCGGAACAATCCAAAATGTTGTATATAACTGAAATGGATACTGTACTCACAAATTACTTATTACTGTAACTGATATATAAATAATTAAATTCAGGGTTACGGCAATGATTCATGGAATTGGAATGTATTACGTCAGAATTATGACCAACTTTGTTCCTAACTAATATAGAATTTTCTATATTTCTACTCTTTATATAAAGAGCAGATTAAATTTCTTTAGTTTTTCTTGGAATTTAATCTTATTAAGTAGCTGTTATAAATATAAATGTGCCTTATTAGTGGACTGAAAAATAACTATTTAAGTAAATTCGTGAAAAGGAATATTTGAACTTAATTAATATAAATAAAGTCTTTTAGGTAACTAATTAGTTTCGTTATAATATTTTTAACCATTTCCACCAGTAGTTAAGTGTATAATCAAACCTCAACGTTTAACGTATGAATTTTGAGTAACGTTGCATGCACAGGGTGTCGGATAAGTCACCGAAAAGTTTTAAAAGGGCAATAGTGGATACAATATACAATATTTTAAGTTAGTAATGTGTGTTGAGATATATAAAGATTTTCGAATTATTCTGAGTTTTGCAATTTCATTTCATTATAAGATTTCAGGTTTTAGTTTTTCATTTAAATGCTGCTAAATTGTTCTTTGATACTATTTAGTGAAGAATTCTAGGAAATTGTACAAAAATATCGAAATTGATGATAGTGTGCAACAAATATGTAAATGATTCTAGTTTAAAGCACATAAGTTATACTTAATAGCAACAAAACTGATGAACAACTTTATTTTAGAGGGAAGGAAGTTATTAATCTTGGAGTCGCCATTATTTTTCCTCGACTTAAAAGGATAAGTAATATCAATTGAGCCTTTTCAGAAACGAAAGAGATAAACCATTAACAAAAAAATTATTTTTATTATCTTTCAAAGCAGGATTCACGTATTCTAACACAGTTGCGTATTATTTATCGTATTTCTATTATAGCAGCTATTAATCGAATACTTTCTCATTTATATATCCAGTGAGTACACTAATTATGGTGCATAGGTTATCTTTACTTCATAGAGAAATTTTATCATTTGCTCACATACGCACACATCAATTGATGTGTGATACAGTTGGCCAAAAATCTAATCTACCACTTCCAATTCACTTTAAATATTCCCTATTTGGGCGAACGTAATGTGCGGAGCACCCAGTATTTTGGCATGTCATTCCGTTAAAACCTTTTTAAAACTTTAATAGATGATTTTCAAGCAAAAGAAAGTAATTTTCGCCGTTTAAATTACCAAGCAGATACCGAATCCCAATAAAATACTTCCAACAACTCTTACCCAAATTTTGACGCCAAATCTTTCCTAGAATGATATTGATTTCTTCCCAATTGAGCTTTACTAGTCAGTTCTCAAAGTTCTTTTTAAAAAATGGCTATCCTTGATGTCTACGTTAAAAAGAAAACGACAACAGTTTACTCCTGCGTTGCCCTTTTAAAGCATTGTGCAGCCGCCTTGCGGTATATGTGCAACTTTGCCGTTGCGTGCTCTACGAATCCTTTTACTGGAAGTTCAACTGTAGAACAATTTGTCGTATGCTAGCTGCAGAATCCATCGTAATGGTCTGCAAAACATTTTCGTCAAGGAAAATTACATTAAGGATTGACGCAGGGTTTTAGTGGCTTGGGATTGCAATAGATATGTATTTATAAAACCTTCAGTTAGAATATTGCCACCAATATTCTCCATAAACTGCAGTAACATTCTATCACGCTATCGATATATGTACAGAATATCCGCGTATTCGTTATTTAAAAACGAACACATTATAAAATATTGTAATAGTAGTTCAAATAACTCAATCTGAAATGAAATTATAACAGGTAAGGAGACATAAGACAAATAAAATGAGTTCAAAAATGGAGATAGGTTAGCATGTATAATGTAATTAAGTAATAGTGTCGAATAGACCGGATTTCCGTCAAAATATTATTACTATCACGTTTAGAAACGAAAATTGCTTGTGCTCTTCAATTTTTACAGTAAACTTAACCTTCATATGTACCTATTCCAATAATCCATGGACATGTTGAACATTTCTCTTCCATACGTCCATATAACGAAGGTGTCATTTTACTGCTTTAATCAAAGTTTTGGTTTATGGCATTTGCAATACTATACTTTCCAGATTTTCTAATAAGGATCTTCCAAGTTTAGCTTCAGTTTATCTCACGACATTTCGATGTAATTAGATTTGTCATCTTCATGTTAACAGTAAACACCTGCTACTAGTTCTACCATAGCTAACCCACCAAATTTTAAGATTGTATTTTTCTAGAAACGGCGAAGGAAACTCATTTGAATACCGAAGAGAGTTAAAAATTTTTAATTGACATTAGCGGTTCGAAAAACAGTATCTTCTCAGAGAGAGGCTGAAGAATTTCCATACTGTTTTTAGAAATATCATTCTCTGTCGGGAGTTGATGATAGGATTTAGTATGGTTTTCTTTAATAGTAGCACGTATCAATGAGTCACATTTCTCCCTTTCTAATTTCCATAACTTCTTTCCATCATAGCAGTTGCAGTATTATTTACCATGAAAGTACATGTCGATTTTTAACAGTAGCTGCAAAGAGGTAATTGAAACCACGGAGCGATAATTTTATTATTTCAATCCTTTTTCTGTTTTGAATAAAGCATTTCGAAACTAAAATTTCCTGTATTTTTAAGCAAGCAACACTTAGCACCCAAAGCAGATGGAACTATTAAAATTTTGTAAAAATATTAATAACTGATTATCGTTAACGTGTTCAGTAAACTATTAATATAAAGGACAAAAGCAGTGACACCGAAGGTTTAGAACTTGCGATTTATTAAGGCTATTTGGAAAATTATTTAATTTATCGTAGATGCTAGCACATACAGTTTATATTTTGTAACAAGGGTTAACCAAAAATTTTAATAATCGCAGGGTACAAATCAGTTTTCAATTACATTGCCACGGAATCTATAAAATTAAAAAATACTATGTTTCTCCAATAAAAATTGTAACCTAGGTCTTGTCATGATCAACATTGTTTACTTACTGGTAAGGGGTTTCCAAACTAAAGTTTTGTTTCCTACAACACGTATAAGGCACTAATTAAAATCTTGTCAGATTTAATTTAAGACATACATTAGTTAAATTATTAAGTATAATACGTATTATGCACTTGTTTGTTACCATATTTAAACATACAGTAAATTTATTTTATAAATAATAATTTATTATTTAAATTCTTCGTTTTCCAAGGTTTAATTCAACAATCAATGTGTTGTTGGATATAAATAGACATTTATAGATATCAATATCGACAATATTAATTATTATTTTGCTTACTTGTGTTCCCTTTTGGAAAACATAGTTTACTTAAATTCACGAGTTATCTCTTTTTGAAATAAATAAATAAATGCTACTATTCACAAACTTAATAATTTATACTTGTATTAAAGCATAATATATTAAACATATTTTACTAATACAACAATATTATTTTTTTAGTTCCTCCGACCATTCGAGTACCAAATCAACTGGTAGGGGTCCCTGTTGGAACTAACGTTTCTTTGGAATGCTTTATCGAGTCTTCACCAAGAGGCATTTTCCAATGGATGAAATCGACCGGTATACATTTCTCTCTCTCGTTCTATAAAACTT
Source organism: Phrixothrix hirtus (assembly GCA_024586415.1). NCBI lineage: Eukaryota > Metazoa > Arthropoda > Insecta > Coleoptera > Phengodidae > Phrixothrix > Phrixothrix hirtus. The sequence goes on along the minus strand of JAHWXV010376778.1, from coordinate 8,220 downwards.
ATTAAGCCGAGCTTTGAGACTTGTATGTACTTCATTAATTATTTAAATATATGCGATTAATTTTCAAATTACATATGAAGCGCTCGTGTCGCTTTTAAACTTGCTGTTGTCAATTTATAAACTTAAATCTTGTTTATAAAAACGAACATTGTACAGAATGTTTAAAATATATCGCTTACTACTATTCCGTTAAACTGCCTATGATATATTTTGCTTTACTATTTGATATTTAAGTATTTAATTAACAAAATTTATAGATAAAATTAATTTTGACGTTAGATACCCCAAAGTCGTTTCTCACGGCGCTAAACCGAAGAGGGCGATGAGGGTGTCCGTTATATTGCATAGACAGCCGCCCGGACGTGACGCGTTAAGAATTAGCGGGATAAAATTAAGTAGCGTTTCATTAATCATGTGCTGGAAGCATAAACATACCCTAGTCTATTATCAGTTCAGGACAGGCCACTCCCATACTAAACTAATCATATGTCTTTATAGAAGGTCCAGCACCGCACTCTGAAAAGGACTACAGACAAAATTGTGCAGGTAAACTTCTTGAACGCAGCCCGAAATACGACATTCAGTTGAAAAACCTCAGTCTGTATGAAGACCGCATGTTTCTTGGAATAAAAGACTTTCAACCAACAGATGCCGGGATATATCAGTGCAGTGCACGCACTTCAATGGGAATTGTTGAAAGTTGCATAAACGTTTATCGTAAGTTTAAGGTAATGTAAATACATTATTATTAACTGTAATCTTTTACAGCTTACGATTACGATACTCCTGCTCCAAGATTTCCTTTGCACAGGAATCGCATTGGTGCAGGAAGTACAAATAAAGATCGTGAACGTTCCAGGAAGACAGGCGGGCGTGGTGGAAAATCTGCCTTTCCTTCTAAAAATCTTCCTAAAGCTACAAAGTCTAGCATTCCGGTGGACCAAAACTCACTTGCCGCAACAGTAGATTGGTTCTTTCCATTAATGCCATTAGTGCTATTCAAAATATAAGTACTACATCCACCTTTGCATAACTTCCTAATAATATCAATTATACTCCTACTGCTTTATATGTTGTAAATCATACAAATGTAGAATATTAGGTGCTCAAAAGTGAGTCAATGTAGAAGTCAGTCTTAAAACTAGATACTAGTAGGTAATATTGTAAACCACAGTATGTAACGCAAATAATTCAGAGCTTAAAAATAAAACATAGAAAATGTAAATTTCACTATTCTTTCTAACTGTAAGGAACATTAAAAATATTCAGATTCGTTTCTATTTTAAAATATTTCACTATAAATATCAACATCAACTCTTTAGAAAGTTATGTCAATTAATGACCTAAATCTTACAAACTGTTCATAAAATCAAGTTAGTTGATATAAGTACGTAAGAAAATTCCTCAATTTAGGTATTTTATACACTTTTATACACAGTTCAATTATATAAAAGCATTAAGCTATTTTAATTATGCACCCTTGCTTTTAAATAGTGTAAAGAGAGCTAACTATCCCGGGTACATTTAATCTGAAGCTAATTCCAGAATTTTACGAAGCATCTGATGGAACTTCGTTGGAGCTGCTTAAACAAACCACAGAGAAACAAGAAAATATATAAGCTTTGTATATGGGTAAGTTTTCGAATTTTTATAATTTTAAAATAAGGTATTCACTAATCTGTTTAAATTTTTTGTTATTTTTTTCATTAAAATGAATAAAAAACGTTTAAACAATTAAGGTAGGTATGTTCCCATGTAATTTAGATCTGCTGAATTATTAATGAAAACTAAGTTATTTGTGGACCGTACATAATACAATTTATATCAAAAGATATTTTCAGCTTTTCAATTCGCCATATTTAATAGCTGCTCATTTATTGACGAAGAAAGCCATGACAATGCCATGTGTCTTTCAATACATTAATCGTTAATCGGCAAATCTCGCCGGTTGCAGCACCCCTAACAATAGAGTGCTGATCTATAAAGATGGGCCGTTCTTTACCAATTTCTCAGCTACATTTACTCCGAAATGTGTAGTGAATAGGACGTGTGGTTACGGACGACAGTAGTGTTGGCGGCTTTCCAGTACGATAACACCTGGAACGGCACTCGGCATCTAATCCACCCTTTTCGAATATAAATACGTATATAGGACTGGGGTTTTAAAAGGTTTTCGTCATCTTCTGAACTAAATCTAACAAATTTATCGCCTTTTTAGTTAAAATACGGCTTCGATTGCCTAGGTACTTAAGATTATCGTAAAACAAGTGCGCTGTACTGTATTGATTAATTTAGCTCCTTTCCTCGATGACAGTGCATTACAATTTGGGTATATGTACATATAATAATGAAATCGAATTTGTACAATTCAATAATTCATGTTATTTACCAATGTTTTTAAAAAATTGATTCACATAATCCTCTTCACCACCTGAAGGTGAAATGTATTGTCGGTATTTTTTCCATTAAAAATAAATCAATAACGTTATTAAAAAAATGTTTGTAATCCTTTTGGGTTAACATTCAAATAAATAAAGGTATTTCTAGAACTATGTAATGTTAGAAAGATTTATAACGGCGCTGTCTGGTGAATGTGATAAAATCCCCGAATTTAAAAGCAAAATCTGTAAATCTCGAAATAATCAGAACAAGACTTGTTGCGATATTTCGTGCTTGGCTGTAGTCAATTCGGCTTTACGAGTGTCGCTTCCTACATAAAGCTATCACTTTCTTTGTTAGTTTCAATTGGTTTTCTTGATCTGTGCTCTGCTATAATCAAAATATAAATAGGTACACAAAATAAACTATAAAATAGGCGTTGTTAAGAAAACTACGGATTCATACCATTATTATATCTATCGCTTGCAGTCAAATACAATTCTGTGAGTGCATTTCCAAATTAATACGTCAATTTTTATACAGAACCTGCTAAAAAGTGGTTTAATAATTTATTAAAGAAATTAAGTTAAAGTTTAATGTGAATGCAGCTATTTACCACATCAAGATGTTGCCGTCTTCACACAGTTCTCCGAATCTTGCAATAAACTCATTCTTCAAGAACATAAACTGAATACTTGTCGCCAATGAAGTTGTAATTATTATTGTAAACATCTGTGAACACATTTGCTGTCTATTTGGCGATGCTATCAAAATGCTAATCCATTGAATTTTCAAGTTTACGCTTTAACCCTTGTGTGAGTGGATAAAGAATTGTACGTTCATGTGCAAGGTGATACAAATGTACCACAATGCATATTGTATGATAAATTAGTTAGAAATTTGCTAGCGCATTATAATCATGCTGGAAACTACGTATCGTAGTCGTGACTTTACAGAACTTGTTTGACTAGTTGCTCTTGGCGAGAAGTAAAGCTGTGTTTCGTGTTGATTTAGTATTTAAGTACACATTTTGTTTTGTTTGCATTGCATGCATTGTGATGGTGCTATTATGCTTTAGTAGCGCATAAATTTAGATTTATTTATATAGCGATGTAGTTACATATAAAATATAGTGTCAAAATTGTTTCATTATTGTTACTTTATATTCATTATGGTAGAAATATCACCATTCTATACTTTGTATTTGTCTGTTATGTTTGAATCAATAGATAGGTAACGCTTCTGATAGTGAATTGGATAAAGACACCGAAACTTTCATGGATGATGGATCAGATGGGAAATGTTTACCTGAATAAAACGTGACGTAGAAGATGTGTATACTACAACAACAACCAGTTTATTGTAGTTGCTGAAGACGATAATAGAAATGATAAGGATTATGATAGTGAAATAATGGCAATATACAGTGGCGATGATTTTCGCGGAAAAGATGGTACAATATGGAAATGTACTCCACTTGTCGCCCTTCAAATAAGAAAGCACAATATTCCACATCAAAATCCTGGACCAGAACGTTCTACTAAATGACTTTCGATTCAGGATACCTTCAAATGTATATTTACAGATATATTTTGCAATATCATTGTGAACGAAACTAATAAATAGACAAACAAGGTTTATTCTAAATCGAATTCTGAAAATACAACAAAAAACCCAAAAGTATGGAAGGAATCTCACTATAAAAGAATTTGAAGGGTTCTTGGGTATACTAATACGGCTAAAGTTCATCATTTTGATACTGTACACATAATAGAACTTCGGAAATCAGACTCCTACCCATTACACCGTGAAACTATGCTTTTAACGGATTCAAACTAACAAATTAGGTTCATTCACTTCGACATCGAATGCACTAGATCACGGCGGGTATTGATGATTAAATTAGCTCCTATATCAGAGCTTCGGCTTATGCTAAATGAGAATTTCAAGTCACTGTATGTACCAGGTGAAAGCGTCATGGTTGATGAATGGTTATTTCCTTATTGTGGACAAGGTTTACACAATATATAACCTCCAACCCTGCTAGAAATGGTATTAGGGTTTAGCAGATGTGTCACTGCCAACGCTCTTAACCATTATTTGACGAAATTTATACTAGAAAACCTGCAAATGGGCGTGGTATAAACTATGGCGAGTGAGTCATCAAGGTTTTATACCACCAATATAGAAATATAGGAAGAAATATCAGTATGGATAATCTTTTTACATCTCTGCCACTCGCAAATCTTTTGCTGGATTGGAGACTTTTCTGTTGTAGGTACTCTAAAAAATTGAACCTAAATTTCTTCTGAAATGTTACCAAATGACATTTCTGTTCTGTTTTAGCGAAGACAAGAAGAGCAGTTCCTCATAAGAAAAGTATTATCTTGTTGTTCACAATGCACTGTACGACTGATATAAGTGGTTGAAAACAAAAACCTGAGACGATACACTACTGCAATAGTGTAAAAGGTGGAGTCGATAACATGGATAAAATAGTTACACATTACACAACAAAATAGCAAAACCAAAAGGTGGTCATTAGTGATGTTTTTAGATATAGCATTCCTTGCATCTTGCATTATATACTCGGAAAACAATTCCGAAAATGAAAAACGCACAGATAGTTGCCACGTTTGGGAAAAAGATTGTCTATGCCATCCATTGAAGAACGACCAGAAAATCATCGCGTATACCAACATTTCAGAACGAAATCTGGTATAGGGTGTATGTTAGGAAAACCCTTAATACTTACCCCATATAGTGCTATTATCAGAAAACGTGCAGAGTTCATGGGCACCTGCTATATTTACCAGTCATATAAAGTTTATCGAAAAACACGAAAGCCATGTGGAGTTTGTAACCAACTTATTTGCTTAAAATATTCTAATAGTGTTCTCAAATGCAGCTCTTACGCTATATAATTTTTTGTCTGCTTTTAATAAATGATTCTGTGATTTTGAGTTATATGTGATAAGATCACCTTACCTTAGATAATAAAAATTTTAATCTGGGTTATAATTAAGATCTAGCTATGCCAAAAGCTTATTAGTGAAAAAGTACCACGCAGCTCAATAACTGGAATTAAACTTTAATTTAAAGATTTAATTATTTCCAATCATTTCTCCAAATTATTTCATTCCAGAATATATTAACTTTAAACAATAGTAAGAAGAACTGGAAGTTCATCTCGATAAGCTTGAGAAGTAAAATAATTCTTGGTTCTTACAATGTCATCGGTATAATTGTACCAAGTCGCTCACATGAGGGCTAAGCAACGTCTAAAAGTATAAGACGCGATGTTTAACACCTACGAGTATGTGTGGGTATGGGTGCTTAAATAAACACGAGCCAGTAAATAAGTTTAAAATAATTCTATAGATAACTTTATCAAACTTTGGCCTTGGTAGTTATGACTAGTACTGACCTGTTTACATTCGATAAAATATGAAACATAGTAAAAATAGTAATAAGTTTATTTAAAATCAAGTTGCACTTTGTTCGTGAGCAGATAATTTATTTATTCCTTTTTATTTCCACCAGAACAAGGGAAAATGTGCACAGACACTTGGCCTAAGGTGGCAGGCTCCCAAATAGTGTACTTCTTTAACCAACTAAAAACCCTATCGCCAGGGATCGACTATTAAGGTCATTGACCTTTATTTGAGTTAAAAGAATGACAGCAATAATTACCCCAATTTATACGCTCACAAAACTTCTACGCCATTCATTTACGTACACAAAATTAGCAGCTTTGCCATTTTGTCAGTATCCTTAGAAAGGTACCAGCTGGGCATTATATTTATCTATTTCTTATTAAGATTATTTTTTATATTCTGACGAGTTTACATTTTTTGTATAAGATTGGTAATATATAAGATTTTAATTACTGTTCTAATGCCTTCTACGTAACGTCAGCGTTGCTGTGTTGTGAGGCACTGGCAGTTGTCTTTGGGCTAGGCCGTATTTATTATGGACTAGGCATACATTCAGTGCAGTTCAACAAAGTATATAAATTATAGATGCTTCCCATTTTAGTAAGGGTATAGAGGTCATGTTGGCGTAATCTAGCCAGAGGCGCATGATCTCGACCTGTTTGCACCATCTTGTAATATATGAATCTAATTTGCTTCGGATAGAAAATAAATAATATCTTAAAGCATGAATTATCACAAGGTCTAAACTAGAATAAAATTGGATTCAAGCATTAAAAAACAGAGACTAATATTTGACAACGCTTAACTAAAACAATGCTCCTACATCAAATTGTAACAAATGACGAATAAACAAACTTAATAAGAACAAAAGAATTTAGGTTTATTAACAGATAATCAAAACAAAGTTGGAATAATATGAAATGTTGCATTTACATTAGTAGAAAATTGTAATAACTAGTTCTAAAATTTTGGATACGTAATGACTTAGCGAGAATGAATACAATAAATCTGCTCAGATGTGCAGCTCAATTTATAGATGATAGTCATCAAAACGTTACTGAATAATTAAAATGCAAATGAATATTACCACAAATCATACGCAGCAGTCTATAGCCTTTACAGTGATGTATTTGACACAAATGGCTAGTGATTATTGGGTTCTTTCGCTAACTTCTGCTTTTCCTCATGAGTCAACTTGTTAAAAGGAGATGTAACTACTGCTTTCACTCTATCTTCAGAGGTCCCCATTAAATGACAGAAACTAAGAAAATGTTAAGTACACAGAAACTGCTTACCATTAGAGTCAATGGACAGAATTCAAATCGCCACAGCATAATTAGAACACACTCATTAGTGAAGAATTTTTCCTAATTAAGTAGGTGATTAAAAATACATAGCTAATAATAACCGAAAAATCTATAAATAGTCACTCTTGGTTGCTTAGAAGAAAAAATAAAAATGTACAGTGCATAGCACTGCAAGTGCTACAAATAAAATGTTCTAAGCGTCCACCTAATATCTGGAAAGCAACCAGATAAAACGAATTCAAACGTTGTAGTAATAAGTTTTCAACCAAAACTACTTTAATCGATGAATTATGAATGGAGGTAATCCATAGAATTTGATAATAAACCTCTAAAACTTTTACAGATTTGAATAACATCAACAAGGCTAGTTATAGTCTCAAAATTAAAGTATTCATGAAAATGTAATAAATGACCGATGCACAGCAATGCTCGTATTCGGCATTAGGAAAGGACAAAGGGCAACATTTTTAAAAGTATAAAATTAGTAGTACATTACAGGCAGTACGATATTCAAAATTATCATTGACTAGGAATTCAAAAAATAATAGGGCTTCTTGAAATCCCTACATATATATTTATGCAGGTAAACGATAAGAATAAATAGGAGGCCAAATGTTATGTTGCTACGCGCTGATAACTCTCAGAATTGTATTTATCCTAGAAATATTTGAAAGATAATTAAATCCGTATTTAAAGTATTTTACTTTTAACTAGATGGTAATCATCTTTGTCGTAGTTTGCGGAGAAGTAAAAGGCTTCCAGATGAAATGACTGCAACAACCCCGAAAAACACGGATAACCACTGGAAATTCCCAAAGTTTTACCAAGGACTGAAAGTAACAACTGCACTCTCGGAATTGAGACAAATAAGTGAATACTCAAATGATGCAATTCTGACAGTTTTATTTAAAATAAATATTGAAAGGTAATCTATTAAAGGTACAAACTATATGTCGTTAAACAATATGCTAACTATGCAGCGAGAGAAATGTAAATTTTCGAAAAGGTCTGCTACACCTATTCATGTATGTACTTATATGGGCGAAACATACATACATATATATATATATATATATATATATATATATATATATATA
>JAHWXV010376766.1:0-11334 GCA_024586415.1 Phrixothrix hirtus | reverse complement strand
ATTTTTGTTTGAGCTTAGTCGACGCTTACTTTAGGTTTCCACGGGATTTTCGGAAAGAAGGAACAACCTAATTTCTACATGGCATATGTTGCCCTCGTTCCTGGTTAAGCTTTTGACCAAGAATCGAGCGTGGCAGCTTTGACTGGGCCTGTCAGTAAATTTGCATAGTACTTTGCGTTTATTATACGTTGTTCGGTAAGAAAATCTTATTACAGCCGTAAATAAGAATTGAATTAAATTTATTGACTGACACTCGTATTCAGCTAATTTAATAATGTAAAAAAATAATGTGTGCCATATGCGCAAACAAAATTACATACATATCTTAGGAGTGACTGAAATCAATTACATCATTAATTGAAAGTTCAAAAATTAAATTAAACGCAGAATTCGTAGGAAAAAATCGTTGAAATGCTTAAACGTCAAATTTAAATGTGTCCTTGCACATACGAGGAGCGTTCAAATCTAAATTATAATTTCATGATTATTAGAAAATTAACATAAACAAACTGAAGTATCTAGAGACACTTTTCAACGTAGTTCCACTGACGCCCCCTTTCAGGCAACTTCCATGTCCCTTCTCCGAGAAAAAATCTTGTAGCTGCTGATGAACTCATTCTCGAACCGCTTTCTCATTGCAGCTAAACTTTCTTCTTCCTAGAAACTCTTTTACGGGTTCAAACAAATGGAAATCTGATTGAGAAAAGTCTGGGTTATGGGGCGAATGAGGCATAAGACTCTATTTTAATTTTCGAACTGTATCCATCGTACGAGAAGCGACACGAGGGCGAACGTTATCCCGTAAGAATCAGACAGACTTCTGGATTTTTTAGGCTGGTTTCTGATGAATGTTTCGATTGGGCCTGTCAGTAAATTTGCATAGTACTCTGCGTTTATTTTACGTTGTTCGGTAAGAAAATCTATAACATATAAAATCCCCTACATATCCCAGATAAACGTAGCCATAGTTTTTCCTGCTGAAACAGCGGATCTTGCTTTTTTTGGTGTTGGATATGAAGGGTGTCCCCTGCACAGATGCTCTTTTCGTTTCAGGAATGAAATAGTGAACCCACATTTCATCAGTAGTATCCTCATATCCAATAGCGAATAAGCGATCTGTAAGCGCGTCTGTTTATGCTGGTCCGTTAGAAGTTTTGGAATCCAACGAGAGTATACTTTTCGCTAGTGAAGCTGTGTGCACTGCGAATACGGATATTTTCTATAAAAGCCATATCCTTTACCCTAACTAGCTGATTATGCTGAATAAGTGCATTAACTCTGTCAATTGTCTACACCGTTGTTGAAGTTTTGGGACGCCGAGAATGCGGTTCATTTTCCGCACGATCTAGGCCATGTTAAAATCGTTACTCCATTTACAGATACTGGCGTTAGACAACGTATCTCCACCGAATCGTGTTTTTAGCCTTTCAAAAATTTCAGAAGGTTTGACTTCTTCTTTACTAAGAAATTCGATAATAACGCGTTGTTCAATGCTTAAATGTACTTTTTCTTCACTTATGTTTCTCATAAGCACCGAATTGTAGGTTGGTGTGTCACCTGACCAAGTCAAGCAACTACGTGTTTTGAACTATCAAATAGTAAACTAACCCTCAATTGGTGGGAAATTCAAATTGTAATTTAAATTTGAACGCTCTTCGTATATACAGTTAAAAAACGGAATTCGTTTCGACAAGATAGTCACTATAAATTAATTGCACGTCATTTGAGACGCTACTGTAACGTACAAATAACTTAAACAACAGAACAATTATTAATTTAGTAAAAAGAATTTTAATTGTGAGATTTATTCGTGACATCTGGTTCACGGCGGAAGGATGTTGCGGAAGTCACCTTTGTATCGTCTAAAAGTAAGAACGGACAGTTTATCTAAGCGCCGACTGTCCAAGCGCGAGGACAAGGCGCCAAACTGAAGGAACGGCACCAAAATGAAGTGACGATGGCAGTTCGGTTGCGATGCAACGATGCACACTTTAACGTGCGATACCAACAAGTGAATTGCTATGCAGACGTTCGCTTCGCGACTGATAATTTAGGCGAACTTTCGCCGTGAAATTAATCTTGGCGTAAGAACTATATAAATTTAAAGAGAAACCCTTACAATAAATAACGAAAAACGAATGTTAATCTTACGCCATCTTAGATGAGTTCTTTATACAAAAGAACACCCGTGGCAATTAATATAAACAGAAAGGAGTGTTCCTTCACGTAAAATTTTAAATGAACTGAAGTTTTTAAGAATTTACCTCAAAGATGTTTCGGAACAGGCACGTTATCTGCCAAATATGATACACTTGCGATAAACATACGATGTTCTAGTACAACCTAAAATAATTTTCATGACGCTATTAATAAAATATAATTTTCATTAGATGGACGCGATAATGGAATATTTGTATTTATTTAAATTAAATTTAGGCAATAAATCAATTTGGAACGTAAACCAAAAAAATAATATGACTCCATTCTCTCCGCTTATTTAGGAAATTGCAGCCCACCATACCGTGCTCATTGTTTTGTGGACACAAGTTTGGAAAGTCGGAAATGATGTTGAAAGTCACTTTTCCTATTCTTGGTTACAACTCTGCTCAAAGTTCTTTTGCCGCTGTCATTCAGTTTACATATACATCCACGCTTGTGTTTATCTGGTAACGTTTTCCCGTAAACAGTAAATGCTATCATATCTTCGCTACATTGCAGACATCAACAGATTGCTCACCTTGAAAGTGCGTAAGCTCGGATATGATTGATTAAGAACTGCACGGAACCTTATCTTTAAACCAATTGAGGCTTCTCACCGATTTGAGAGGATTACCGTCCAGACAAAACAAACAATGCGTAAAGTCCCATATATACGAGGGTAGAATTTTATGCAATCTATCTACCTATGATAGGGTTCATAGCGTTGACAAATTTAAATAGTTACATAATTACCTTCAACACATACACTTCGTCCAACATTTTTACAGCTGCATTTACATTCATTTACAACACATTTGACTTCACTGTCCTAGGAAAACCTTTTTCCTGTAAGGTCCTTTTTAATTTTTAAACAAATACAAATCACAGGGTGTTCAAACTGGACTATACGCTGGATGGTGAAGGTAAGTGAATTCACATTTCTCGATAATGCGTTAAACTGATCGTACAAATTTTTCTCTCTCCAAGAATTCGGTGGTTTTGTTTCGTATGGCTGCCTTCAAATTTCATATCGCTTGTCCATAAATCTGATCATTAATTGTAGTACCTTTCTGCATGACTCCATCAATAAAACACCTTCTGTATCCCAAAATACAGTTGTCATCAGTTTTCAGCCAGAATATTGTTTTGGCTGGTTTTGGTGGTGGGCGACCCATATGAACTCACTGCATAGATTTGTGCTTTGTGGGAGAATTCCAGTAACACACGTAAGTCTCACTACCAACAAAAATTCGCAAAAAAAGTTTCTAACGCCTTGCGAGCAATTAAATTGCCCTGACACATTTAATTTCTCATAAGATTTTGCTCTGGTGTAAGCAGACTAAGAAACTAATGTGCAGACATTTTTCATGCCTAAATCGCCAAGCAAAATTTCTAAAATAGTAATTTCAGTATAGTAACAGCCTTAGCAGTGTTGGGCACTTTCATTCGCCGATCGGATAATACTAAATCTTCAACTTTCCTGGTGGTTTCAGCCTCAACAGATCGTCCTTATTAAGGTCAGATTTTGTTGCGACGTCCAGCGTTCGCGGCCTACTACGACAGCTAACATCATGTACTGCTACAATGCGTTACTAATACGTTAATGCGGCTCGTCTGGAAGGCACAGCGATCCGTCGTCAACGTCTACGCCTCAACTGCTCATAAAAAAGTCGGGACGCAAACGCCAACCACACTTTTGCATATGCTGGCGTAGTGAAAAGTTAATTTCAAAATGAATAGCTTCTTCAAATCAACATAGATGAGATTCAGTACAAAACCAAATTAGTCTCTATTGAATTTAAAACAGCCTCGAAACTTTTCATCATTGACATTAAGATGAATTTCAATTATTGTTCTGTAATAACCTTGTTGGCTTCTAGATTTGTACAATTCCTGGGTTTCTTCTCGTGTAGAGAACAACCGCCAAATATCAGCATCTTCTTAATCTTCTATCAAAATCAATGCTCCTAATGTTTCTGGATTGATTAAAAAACAATTCTTCACTTCGCAATTTTATAGACGAACACCAAAACGCAAACGGCAGACGGTTTAAGTAAAACATGTGAACGTAGCAGCTGGACGTTGGACGTCGCAATGAAATCTGACCTTTAAGAATCATTCCATATCGACTCTTTCTCTCATTTAAACTGCCTAGCCCAAAATTTCACTTTGGAATGTGACGGTCGATCATCTGCGTAAACAGTAAACATGCGTTCATGCCTAATTTTTGGTATATGGCCTTCCTTTGCGATATTCAAGCCCATTTTCAATTCAAAAAACAGTTACGAAGAGCTTAATATTTGCAGAATTTGAATCGCATTTGGCACAAATGTTAGAAAAACTTGACAGTGAAATATTACGCATTTAACTGTCATTTTATGGCTAGGTAGGTTATATAAATATTCGTCTTTGTATCGAAATCGGAAATCCTCGTTTATATATCGGTGCTGGAAAACTCTGAAAATCATGTCAAAATTTGACAGCATGTCAAACGTTTCGTTTTCAATAGTAGCTTTGGTTACAGATTGAACTAGTACGTTTTACTTAAGTTTCTTAGGTTTTCGAAAAGTCATCTTGTCAAAATATGACAAAAAGTCATTAGCTTCCTTTTCTAAAATCTGTTTGCCGATGTAAGGAAAAAAGCTTTCTATGGCAAATAAAGTGAACTATAAAGGCTTGAAGTTTTGCTTTCAATTCAAGCACTCGTTTCTAGATGGATTCATTTAATAGACGATGTCTTTAGTTTTCCCTTTCAAATTGTTGTCCGTTCTCCGTATTCCAGATAAGTTAAATTGTTAACTTGTTTTCTAAGGTGGAATCTCTTGTCATGTTTAACGACGAGTGCTGACATTTCAGTACAGAGTATAGATGGAGCGCGTCCTGTTGATTAAATTTGCTCCGTGCGTGGGCCCTCTTCCCCACGAGCGGATGACTTTTTTCTGATCGAATTGTTACTTGTGCCTTCTGGCGTATCATTCGTCATACATCAAGTAAGGGAACTGTTTTATTAACATTATCTTATCAGAATGAAATGTTATTTCAAATCAAAAATACTAGAGTCGTAAATAAACCTTGGTCTCACATCACTAACTATATTTACCTACATACGCCGTCACAAAGTCATGCCACTATAAAGTTGAAGTTTTATTATTTATTAGGATGTATACAATAATACCGGTTTATTTTGTGTCTAAGGTTTGGGGATGCAAAATTTTCTTTCACCGTCTTGGCTTCAAGTGCTATGGTTATGAGGCTGCTAGAATTTTGCCGAATGTGGAAGATCTCCGCTCCCTGTAGGCGTTTTAAAATGTCAAACAGTAGCACTTATGATTTTATTTTCTTATCCCAGAAGGCATTCTTTTAAATATTTCCGCTGAAAAATTTACCGACCTCAACAGGATTTGAATCTACGTCTTTCAGGTGCAGAAACAAACATGCTAAGCACTACACCAAACCTGGCGACAAGAATATCAGCTCTTGTTTGTTAGGTACTTGCGAAAAATTATCCTTTTTCGAACAGAACCAATACATATAAAACAATCTCAAAATATAGGAGTTAGGGAAAAAATTAAATGTCGAGTCAAGATTGGTTTTGACAGCTAGCAGCAACTAATTTTTGGTTTTTTTAAGTCCTGTTAGCGTTGCAGAGACTGTTAAACTGTTATGTAACTGTCAGAAACTTTTCCGATTCTAGTGACGACTTTTCAATTATGAAAAAAGAACTAGGTTCCGCACTGTCAAATTGAACTACCCCCTCGTCGCTAGTTTGCCACCCCAATTCTCCCAAATGATATGTGAAGTAATTATTTACGCAATTGCAGTCACAGCCATCCCAACCCCTAGTTTGAAACGGATTCTAAGCAATCGCCATGCAACTTTCTATTTTATATTAATTATAAATATAAGCGGTATGACGGTTACGTAATGCGAATTGCATAACGAGTGAACTGACAATGCTGCATACATCCATTACACAGAGTAAAAATTCGGTTAAACTTCAGGTGTAAATTTCAACTCCATATTATTGCTGTATAAACGTCTAGTTCGCATTACTTGAGCTTGCTTATCTGTGGTATGCTGCGAAAATTGAACGACTAAATTTCGAACAATAAAATCTTGGTGGAAACGCAATGCAAATAGGGGCCCCTAGAGAACATGCTTTATCCAGATTACGTTGTATAAGATATTCTTTAAAACTAAACGCCAAAGTATTTTATACACAGGAACATTTATTTGAAATTCAGGCCGTTATGCAGTCCAAATTACACAATACATCTGCGTAAAATATTTATTTGTCAATTTTACATTTTCATGCTAAGTTGGTATTAAATTATTCCAAATGGCAACAGAAAAATTTGTCTCATTTATTACGACAAAGCTTTACATTATTATTAGTAAATACCGTTGGATATTAAATAAGTACTCAATACTAATTTAAGGTCCAGCTTCAATTTTTTAATAACGGACGTAATTTAAAAACACAGCCGTGTGAAGATTATTGAACAGGAGGTTTTTCAACATGATAACTCAAAACTGTGTTCATGGCCTTTTGCTTCTATTTGCTATTTACGTAAACCGTAAGAACCGTTTTGTCCACTGTGCGCGTCAAAAATTTTTTATACCATTCATAGTTACGAGTGTATTTGTTTGGATATACCCTTGGGAAGTACTATTCGCAAAATATTATATGATTTTGTTAGGTTACTAAAATAATTAATAGAACATTTTACTATAATTATTGCAATTTCGGTACGATATTATATTATGTTAAAATATATTTGAGGCCCGTTTTTGGATAATTACAATTTCCTAAATGCACAGTTGTTATTCACGATTACTGTTTTTTGTTAAGTATATATGTTTGTGGATTTTACCGTACATTACGTACTTAACGCCATTCCAGGGCCCCTATTTATATCCAAATTTTCTTTTTTTGGCATCAATTACATTTTATCAATCGAGTTATGGCAGGTGAATAGGTCTAAATTGTAAATTATAAAATGTGTAATTAATTACTTTTGGTTATTAAACAATTATTTTTAGCATTCTAATTGTCATCAAAATTAAATAAAGTTTCAGAAAAATAAATTCTTAAGTTATTACAATATAAATACAAGATGCGGTGAATTCAGATAGATAGCAAAAATTAAAACTATAACTATAACAAGAATTCATGTACGAACTAGCATCGTTGTCTTTAATTGCAATTGCATGAACCGCATTTTCCATGCCATATGAAATTAAGATATTTGATTAATTAATTAATTTTTTGCAATAAGCTTTTATTTCGTATAATCTGCGAACTTGTTACATGGAAACGATGGATGGCTTTGATCATATTTGTCTAATTTAATAGTTACAAACGCCGGAATTCATATTTTAAAATACGTTAAAGGTTTTTAAAAACACAACCGTAAATTTAAATATAAACTTCCTTATAAAATGCAAATAAGTTTTCCTAATATTTAAGAAAAATTGAGATGACAATATCATATCTATATTAGATATGAGAAAGTTACATTTGCAAAACGATCAACTGAAAGAGATTTTACTGTCCTGAATATAAATCTATAAATTCATAGAACGTTATTGGCTGGCATTAAATTGGTAACCGAAATTCTTTAAAAAATTATTTAAAGGCAGATACACTGCGCAGAAAAAGAAGTTGTAACTATATGAAATGAAAGTACACATCTTCGTAAGATAAAATAGGACAGGAGTCGCCGCCAGCTCCGTAGCCGTAGCTCCTTACAGCTATTGGGTAGCTTTCAAGCTATCTGCGTTGAAGCTAGTGCCCTCTCGAGTGCAACTCGCCAAGGCCGACCCTGAGGTATTAATTTCGGCGTATAACTTATCCACAGGCTATGAAGGTCCTCGTAGCCCTGTATGAGTCGGTAGAAGACACGTATCAAAAGGGACCTCTAAATTCTCTAACAGGCATTAGCCTTTTAGCTTACCATCCGGTATGAGCAGCGTTTTAGAGCCAATCGCTCTTGCGCAGAAAACCTATTTCCCTCCACAATTTCTACCGGGTATTACAATGCAAGCGCCTGGCGCTCCCAAATAGCACTATGGATACTAATCAGAGGTCTGGTCAAAGAACTTGCTAGTGGTTCGGTGTCTGACATATTAGTTTCCGCGAGGGCCGCTGCTCTCAGCCAGAGGGATTGCGAGACATTGGTTGCCCTTGACAAGTCGACCTGGATGGCCGTTATTGGGTTTCAATCAGCTATTGTTTCCGCTTAATGTTGGGGTACATGTTGTAGCCCAAGTTAGAGGTATGACGACGATGGCGACAAGAGTACTAAAATTTGGCGAGATTCTTGGAGGGGCTCTTGCTTCCGCATATGAGTCTGCGAGGCTCAGGTTGAGTCGACGGTTCGGTTCGGGGTACGCGAAGTCGCGACGCCAATAAGGCAAAATGGCAAGGAATGTAGCAGATTGGATTTTGTGTCAATATTAGCGAGGTTAGGCGACGGTGAATGTATCGAAAATTAATACTGCGCTAATCTAGCACATGAAGGACCGATAAAAATTATTCTAAACACAGGGATTGAGACCTAAGTTTGTCATTACACAATTTAAAATATACTTACAGGATGAATTCCTATTTAGTTATACCACTGGAATTAAATAGTGGTGGCAGAATTTTCAGATCATACATATATCTTACCTGTAGCTATAAAGATCAGGTATAATAAACGAAACGAACTGATAATGCCAGTATAATGCATCAAGAACGATTTAGAATTTACATATAAACAAGCAATCTGTTGGTATTCAGGTTAATTGATGTTTACAATTACCAGGTACATGAGGATACTGAGTTTGAATTTAAGTAAGTGGAATTATTGATAACAGTATTTTATTGGTAAACGTAATTCGATACTAAAACATATACGTAAATTGAAAGCACTTTTATTTGCACGAAAGTCAATAATGCATTTCCTAAATAAGTACAATTTTTAATAAAAACAAAGTTTACTTCTGGGAAATTTAATGATACTTATTGCTTAATTTAATTGACTTGGTAATGAATAATTATTATTCGAACAACAAGGGTCTTAATAGGCGGTAAACAGAAACATAATTTACTGTGCGGTACTGCAGAAAAAGAGAAAGGTTTCATAGCATGTCGAGAACGGATTCACTTTAGAAATTTGGTTCTTAACCACAGCCAAAATTAAGTACCACTTACAAGTGGTGTAATGCTCCTTCTACTGATACTCATAACGAAGCGGAATAAATTAAAGCACTTCTAATCGTCACCAATAGGGAAAAATCGCAGCCTTCTCGCTTGCACTATTTAATTAACACCCCAAAACTTATGACCAAGATTTACAATAAGTAACTTTTCCTAAAAGCGATATTCTATTACCTCCAGGATTCAAGATGAACCTACCCCCTTTGCGGTAACTTAGCCAACACCTAACGAAGAAATTTTTGATGTCAATACATGGCCTTAATCTTGATATTTGACAATCTGCCACAATGAAATTACCTCAGTGAATTTTTTAATGGTAGACATTTTTAAACAGCAAACAAAGAATTTTCTTGAGATAAATTATTAACAGTCAAGTTTTTAAAATGCTTTAGGATATACTATTATTAATAACTTTAGAAACAATAGGGTTAAATATTTACCTATTTGCAATGTTATTGAAATTGATTGATTAAATTTTACCATAGGTTGTTACTAATACAAAATTTTTGGTGTGAGACAACACACGACTTTCTCTAACGTACATACATATACAAATATACAAATGTTCGCAAATAATTAAAATCTTATTTAAATTTATTTTGGGAACGATCATTGTAACGATCACCCATTCAAGGTACTATACATGTAAAATCCTGCTTAACTCCAGAGATTTTCTCTGATAACTCGCTTCAACGAATTTTTTCAAGAAAACTTCTAAGTTTATGTACAAGGATCCCAAGGACATAAGAATCGCAGGAAGTTTCAAAAAAATTGTTAAAAGAGTTTTCGAGAAAATCCCAAAAAACGTAAAAATCGCACTTCCGGTCATTCGATTTTAACTAAATTCTTGCCATCTCATGTATAGAAGATGTACAACATAAATAAAGGTTTCGATTTTGATATAATGATTACTTTTTTAGATACGTCGTTCACAACTAATACTCCAAGTACTTCTGGTTACTCGATTTTCAAAAATTTATTAGACAAACTTCTTGCTTAATATAAAACTAAATTAAGTAGCTAAGAAATATAATAAGTTTAAAAAAAATCGTTATAGCTGATTTCAAGAAAACCGTGGAAATGAAGAATTCGGAAAATATGTAAAAATGACCGAAATAAAGTGGTACTTCCGGTTATTTGATTTGAACCAAATTGTTGATTTTACAGAAAAAGGCGATTATGACTCCAAATATAAATTCTCATTTAGTTAGATCTTTTAGTTTCATAGTTATTGTATTGAGAGTTAACAGTGAAAGTACTTCCGGTTACTCGATTTACAGAAAATTTTCTGAGTAACCGCCTAGATTATATGAAAGGGTCTTACATGCTTAAGAAATACAATGAATTTTAAAAAAATAATCGTTGCATCCGATTTCGAGAAAATCGCAGAAAACGAAAAATTCTGAAAATACTCGATTTACAGAAAATTTTCTGAGTAACCGCCTAGATTATATGAAAGGGTCTTAAATACTTAAGAAATACAATAAATTAAAAAAATAATCGTTGTAGCCGATTTCGAGAAAATCGCGAAAAACGACAGAAATGAGGTGGTACTTCCGGTTATTCGATTTAAACCAAATTCTTGATTTAAATACACTAAGGTGATTGTGATCTTAAATATAAGCTTTCATTTAGCTAGGGTTTTAGTTTCATAGTTATTTTATTCAGGCTTAATGGCGAAAGTACTTTGGGTTACGCGACTTACGGAAATGAAAAACCGATTAGATTATAGGAAGGGCATTAAATTTCTAAGAAATTGTCAGCTCCCGCTGTTTTTTTGTGTGTTTAATCATCTCATTTGTGTAAATTATATTATTATCTATCGCTAAGTCCTTTTGTAAATTATCTAAATTTAAGAACATCACTATTAGGGCCAAATTACATTATGCACGTATAGCATTTTAATTTTTACAGCTAATTCCGTTTTGAAA